>VWYI01016806.1:0-136029 GCA_013399455.1 Anthoscopus minutus | reverse complement strand
ATAGGAAAAATCTGAAGTAAAGGCATAAAGAAAGATTAATTTTTGTGAATGGAATGTGGTTTAATCTGACAGATCTGAGACACAATAGACCTTTTAAAATATCACTAAATCTGTTGGAACGGCTAACATGCAGAACCATACCCAGTTTCTGCTGACAGATACATGATGCAGTATAACAGTGGATCAGAATGGTCCAGACTCATTTGCTCTGGCACTCCAGCTTTCCCATTTGCAAAGGCAGTGAAAGCAATATTTCAGTTCAGAAAGCTCCTATTTCAGTTGAGCCATTGTATTCCTAAGGAGGGGTCTAATATATCAGGTTTTCCTGTTGCTCCTCTGGTTTTGGGAGAAGGGAGTGGTGAGGGAGGAAAATGTTTTGTGCTGTGTTCAAGGACAGGCTTGATGTCCAGCAGTTTCATCAGTAAAGATTTGAGCTAATTTTGCAGCTTAACTACAAATCATTGACACTGCCCCCAGATGAGACAAAAATATCTGTTTCACATGAAATCCCACAAAGCTTAATACTAACACCTTAAACCTCCTTAATATATTTTTATTCACTTGTGGACACATTGTAGGATTTAATATACAAGGACAGGAAAAAAAACTATAGAGAAATATTCACCATCAAAATGAAATGCAGCTTTAAATGAATTTCTTAGAATGATAGAAAATAACAAATGGGATTGACCTCTATGGGTCTATATACTTTTCTTATGCTTACAGGTTTTAAGATGAAAGGCATTGAACTTCTGAGACCTTAGACCAGGTTTTCTGGGATTACATCAAGCCAAAGATTCACAACTATTTAATGTGTAGCGCTTGCAGACTATTTTAGTTAGTTTTGAGAGTGTAAGTAAATTTTGGTTGTACCTGTACATGCTATTTAGAATATATTTGATGCAGAAGTCATCTTAGCCACCACACTCATTGATCCCAACTTGACTGACTGATAGACTGGAGTATTGGTTCCCCATGTGTTATTAAGTTCAGTAAACCAAGGCTTTGGTCTTGGAGTCCTACTGGTGTAAGACATCTGGGATGTATATTCTGTTGGTAAATGTTTTTGAGAACTGTAACTGCTTCTGTGATCAGAGAAATCAGTCCTCTTCATTGACTGGAGAAATCCCTTCCTTCATGAGCTGCATTTTTCTCTCACAGATTTTGTATTTCCTATCCTTTAGATTGTTAGTCAGGATTTTAGGTCATTTATTTTGTATTTTCAAACCATGCAGTACCATGACTGACTTTGAAGTGGGCTTGACGAATTTATTTAGGGGTTCAGTTTTGTAGTGTCTGCTACTTTTTAGCCTACAAAGAGAGACCACCAAAGCTTAACCTGGAAAAATACATGCAGGAGTTTCTCTTTTCCTGCTGCTCTAAGTCTCTCTCTCCTTTCCTTTATCTGTTGAGAGTAGTATTATCTAAACTAAACTGCAGGTTGGTAATGGTCAGATAAATGTACTATCCATTAAGAAATTTCAGCTCCAAATTAGCTGGTTTCTAACCATCTAAATAGTGAAGAGAGAATCTCCCAACTAACTTAAGATGCATTATGAATTGTTTGTGAACAGGGATATATTCAGGATTGTTTACATGAGCCAAGGCTTGGTGACTTGATAGATCTCCTTTTACTCCCTTCCCTCTCTTGCCAAATGCAGAGCTTTAACTTTGATCTTTCAGACTTCTTATCAATAATGTTAGATTCATGATTGCAGATAGATAGAATGTATCAATTTAAATCAACAGTGTGTTGGCATGGTCCTTCACTGGAAAAGATCTTTTTCAGCTGTGTTTTCAGTTTGTATCTATGTTGTTTTTTCATGTTTGTATTGCATAGAAACTAAATCTGGATGTGGCATGACTCTGACAGTCCACAAGTAGTTTCTGGAAAACCTAATTAAAGAATTGGAAAACTGTTGCTTGGTATCACGGCAAGTTCAAAGCCAAGTTAAATGAAGTTTGAAGACTCTCGGCCTCCAGTAGTGAAGTTGTTATGGAAATTAGAGACAAAATCAGGAATACAGTGTGATAATTCTCAAAGGGATGTATAAAACCCAGTATTAAACCATTAACTAATATAATTAGAACACTGAAGTATTCACTGGGTGAATATCTACTCATGTTTCCTGAACCTTGAAGTTGTTTATAACACAGTAAATGCTAGAGGGGTGGTTCACATAAAAAGGGAATGTCTTGCTTAGATTTGATAACATTTGAAAATGTTGCAGAGTATTTCTTTACATTGAGTATAATTTCCTTGAGAAAAAAATCCCATACTTTTTAACATGGGAGAAACTGGAGTGTTTATTAAAGTAGACAAATGGATAGACATGGGGCTAATCCAAAGCCCAACAGGTCAGTTAAAAATGTCAACAGATTTAACTAAGCTGTGGATCAGGCCAGTAGATTCCCCCAGCACACAGTACAAATGGGACTCTTTATATGTATGGCCAAACAGTGTGTTTGGAATGCTTCCAGCAGAGTTTGGCTTTGATTTGCATTAATTTATTTCAGCTTGTTAAGCCACTACTATATGATCTAAATAAATGTTATTTTAATGGATGCTGATAAAAGAGATGGACTTCATGACATGAAGTTCAGTTTCGGAGCCTGGCTGCTTAAATACCTCAGTTTTGCCAGCACATAAATAACTTTTCATTAACAAAAACCCCCATGGATAGCTTGTAAACATGTAAAAAGCCTAGGAGTATGTGTTGGGGGAAAAAATTAATTTCACTTTGAACTCTATTGACTGACTTTCACATGACTGTTTCATCTAGAAACCACTTAGGAAGGTTTATTTTTTGTATTTCTTGAATGTTGTATTTCAATTGCAGTTTAGATCTTCATGGAATTAATGGAAACAGACTTTATAGTAGTTCATGTGAAGGAAGAAGGTTATACTTTAAACACAGAAACACAGGCTCAACTAACTGTCCATCAGAATTAACAGTCCACCACTCTCATCAAAAGTCTAGGTAGCCCAAAAAAATTAAAATAATATTTAGAAATTATGGTGGTTTTATTTTTTAAAACAATTTAGAGTTTTTCCAGGAGTGGGTATTGGAACAAGATGAAGGTTTTCTATAGGGTGCAGCTTGAATTGAAGAGATTGTCTGTTGCAATGCTAACTTGTTCTCATGTTGAGGAATTATTTTCATATGCCTGTATGGATTTCTTCCTGAAGGTACTTGTGTCTCTTTCCTCTTGTCCTATGATCATTCATCCTTGTGAAGAGAGCATCTCTACCTTCTCCATAGCTACCTTTGAAATATGAGAAGTTTGATCCAAACATTCATTTCTTTTGACTGAGCAAACGTCTTTCCTTCAGCCTTTCATCATGCCTCCAGCACTTCCAGAGCCACTCCTGAGCAAGAGAGAGCCCAGCCTCGGTTGCTGCTTGGGTTTCTTTTATCCCACATGCAAAGCTTTACACTTATTTTGCTAAAGCTCATGCTTTCCTAGCTAAACCAGTCCTCCAGCTGCTCTGCTTTCTCTTCCTAAGGAAGCTCTTGTCTCTGCTGTATCTGCCTCTCCTAGCTCAGTGTCACACCTGGACTTGGAAAGCATGCTTTCAGTTCCATCATTCCAATAATTTCTACAGATTTTGAACACTGCACATTTACTTTCAGTATCTATCTGGGGGTGGCAATCTTCTGAGCATAAAAAAAAAATGCACCTACTTTGTACAGGTTTACAGCATTTCTAAATCAAAGAGGGCTGTGACATGTGAAATATAATTGTACAAAGGCATATTTACCACCCATCTGGCAGCTGTTTCCTAGACAATAACTTACATAAAATTGATGCTTTTCAGAACATTTAGAATTCTCTAGAGACCTATAGTAAAAGCCTAAACTGTACTTTGAAGAAATGCGTGTCTGTCAGGATATTTTATTAATATATTTATTTTCTTGATTCAATAATCTCTGAGGGATGTAGACAAGAATAGTCATTAAAGTGTCAGAGAAAGATTAATTTGCATGCTTCATGGCACAACATATTTGGTATCTCAGTTCACAGTAAGTTGTTTCTGCACAGAATGGGCCAACTTGTTCAGACTTGAGTTGTATGAATTTTGAATATATTGAAAAGTTATTTTATTTTACGTTGTTCCTAAAGGATATTTCAGTAATCTTATGAAAATAGCATGATATTATTAGCCTGATGAGAAAATAGGCTTCTATCAAAGTCCTTTGTCTAATTTTGAGGGGGGAAAAAGAGAATTTGGATTAGAGGACTTGAAATCTGTGTCTACATTTCAGGTTTATGGACTTGGTCATCGTAAGTGGAAAGAAGCTTCTTTTGAATAGAGAAGTTTTCAATGTCAAATTAAAAACAAACTTTAAAGCTAATAAAGAAAAAGAAAAATGGCTTCCAAGTAACATGCCTAGGGGCCTTATTTTTAATAAAGTTATTAAAAACTTGGCCATGGGAGTTATACTGTAACTGCCATCTGTCTCTTTCTTCTCTCTCTCTCTTAAATATTTCTTGTTTGTTTATTCCCCATTCCAGGTGAAATCTCTGTGGAAGCAATTGTTCATTCTCTCCCCAATTAATTCACTAGGAAATCTTAGTTTGGCTTTGGGATGGAATTTTGTTCTCCTTGTGTGGCACTGATGATTCCTGGGATAAGTTTCAAATGACAGAAGCATGTCACTTGCTTTTTGATCCTTGGTTTCAATACCAGATGGAAAAGATATAATTGTCTAATCTTTTTTTTCTAAGTCTAAACCCATTAAAAATAAGAATTAACATGCACAAGGGTAGAACTGCTAATGCAGTAACTGAGCATGGTTTTGTGAAGCTGGACAAACATCCTGCCTGTATCTTAGGAAGAATATTTTTTCACTTTTCTCTTCAAATGATTTATTACAATCAGTCGTGTTGGAGGATGCCTGAACTTGCTTCCTCTTTCCTTTGCAGCTTCCTTATTTTAGCTCAGATGGGACTTTGCTTTAAATCACATAATATGGTAGAAGGTCTGTTATTTGACCTGGTACTAGGGTCACACAACCAATCTTGGCTGTCTAAAATTAAATGTAAACAATGCTAAAATATATTGAATAATTCTCTACTTAAATTTTGGAGCTGCCAAGTAGAACAGAACTGTATTGTTGTGCAATAAAACACAATTAGAATAGTGACTGTTAATGTTTCAAGTTTTTTTAATTGAATATAGCAAAGGTTTCATTCCACAGTACTATTATTGCAGCTGGTACTCTGTTTGCTGAGAGCTTGAGGAGACACTTCCTATTTTGTTTGATTTATAGCCTTATAACAACACAAATAAGAATTTTTAACTGCACAATGGATGGAAAAGACAAAATTGTTTTTAAAATTGATCACAAATTGTTCTACTCCATAGTCAAGTATTTCCTACTTCTGGAGAACTCCCTCCCCCTCCCCCCAAATAATGAAAATAGTATTTCCAGTTAGATTTCAAATTATTACAGCAATAGGATAAGTTTTATAATGAATTTTTTTTTTCTAGAAAAGTGGAAGTTAAAAAGAAATAGCCGTAGACTATGGTTTTAGAGACATAACCTATAAAAATTTGATTATCTAGATTAAATTGTTTATTTGAGACTGGTTTTTTATTAGTGTTTTATTTAATTCAAATCTGTAGCTGCAGCAGTTAAAAAATTCCATGATAAATTGCCATTAAAGGCTAAGAAAGTCTAGGAAATGTTGTGCATCTCAATAAATACTCTGCGGGGCCACTTGGATTCTTTAAGGGAATATATCTCATGTTGCTGTGAATTAATTCTGCTTCCTTGTTGAAACCTCGTGAGTTCAGTACTGTGTTCACTTTTGTTCCAGAATATTTTCAAATATATTTGATACTAGACAGGTATTCAGGCATATTTCTCACTGTATCATGTGTCCTAAAAACATCTGTGGTTGTTTATCTTCTAATCTGGCGTGGGATTAATTCACATTCAGATTTTTCTTTGCTGGATGTGTGTGGTGCACAAGATGATTTAAGATTTTACTTGGTTACTGTAATTCATTTGGGACAGAGAGAAAAGAAAAAAAGACCTTTTCACTCATAAAAACACAAATTAACAATACCAAAAAAAAAAGGAAACTATATGAGATGTAGGGCTTCTCTGTTTAGCTGTTAGTTAAGTCTTCTGCCTTAACAGCTAGGAGAATTTCAAGCCCTTTTATCAATGTTTTGTATTGGCTATAGAGTCCAGATAAATGTTGGATATCATCACAGGCCCACACAGATATGAAACTATTTTCTCTACAGTTTAGTGTCACTCATTTTGCTTGTGCTGTTTAATACAGCACAGTTCTGAGACTCATAAGAGCCAAAAAAGCCAAAACTAAACTACTGTGTTTGGGAGGCTGCATGTGCCAGAAATGGTGCTTTCCCTAAAATAATCTTCATGTGACTGTGATTCACAGAAATTTCTGTTTAAAAAAACCCAAAACTGTTAGAGGTCACAAACCATTCACCTTCATATATTAGCTGTGCTGTGTGGAGGCAGTAAGTGGTTAATGGTTAGCATGTTCTCCTTGCTTGCAGGAGGTTTTAAAGGGAAATCTGTGGATTCAGTGTAACAGAATGATCTCAGTCTCACAGCCTAACATGGGCAAAACTTTCATAACCTTCACTCACTTATTGCATAAGTTGAGATGGGGAGTGGCACTTGTAGCAGGGCCAAGGCATCAAGACACTATCTCTGTTCTCAGAAAAAAAAAAAGAAAAGAAAATCTATGTTATATAGCATCATTATCTCCTTTGTCACCATTTTTATCTGTTTCATTACAAGTTTCCCTAAGAGGTTCAGATGAAAGTCAGCCCGTGTGTGTGTTCCCATGCATGCATTCTCCAAGTATTTAGCTTTTATTTGCTGTAGTTTAGAGTAAAATAAACCTCAGAACAAAATAATGAAAGCTTGGACAGCAGATTTGAGTGCCTCTTGAGTTCCACAAACTGCTATTGTGATCTATAATTATGAAAAAAGACCGATTTATGTAATTTGAAAATAATAGAACATTTCTGGACTAAATATGAATATTTTAACAGCCTAAACCTCAGGTTTTAAAATGGGTGGATTTAAAAAATATAGATTAAAACTGGATTATTCTGGTTAGTTTTTACATCTAGAATATTTGCATGACAGTGCTTACCTTTTGTTTAGAGGTTAAAATACACTGCACATAGATTATCTTTTTATAGAAAATCAATACATTTAGAACAGAAAGCCAAAAAAATTTTGCTAGGTTGATTTTTAGAACAAAATCTGAAGCTTTGAAATATGGAATTTTCCAAGCCACCAGAAATATTCTTTGCAGAGTACTTAAAAGAGACACTGATGTGGCATTTGATTTTATTAAGAGCTCCAAGAAACATTAATTTTATGGATGATAAGTCAGTTACTTTGATTTTTAAGTTAATGATAGGTACAACAATATTAGAAGAACCTTAATTTGTGTTGAAGATTATAAAAGCTGAATTTTCATTTGGCTGAAGTTCATAGTACTGCACCTGCAAAAAAAGAATACGAATCTGTGTTTGTTCTTGCAGATGATGGGTGATTGGGCAATTCAGCATCTGTTCATTAAATATGTGTTCTTGTGCCTGGAGACAAGTACAAAACCAGGAGTTCTGCTTCATATGACTTGCTCTGTTCTAGAAACCTCACATGTATTTTTCAGTCTTGCAACACTGGCTACAGTCTTTTGTGAATTGAGATTTTTGGAACAAATTCATCTAGTAAGAAAAAGTGTTAGCTTGTGAGACACATGATGAAAAGCCTTTGAGAAAAGTATGAACACAAAGCAATCCAAGAATCTTTTCAGTCAGGACACAATCTTTTGCTTACCAAGTTTTAATTTATTACATTAACTATGAAATTAGGTAAAACTCAGAAGGTTTTCGAAAAAGAGATGAATATACTTGATTATAAAATAGATGAATTAATCTATTCTTTAAGATTGCATAGGAACTCCTTGTCCAGGAAAAGTTATTTTGCAGAAAATAAACAATTCAAAGAAGCTGGGCAGCAGAAAAACAAACGTTGGTGTATGCTGACAGAAGTAGATTAAGCTGTCCCAGGACATGAAAACACAATACAGTTGGAGGTGGTGATATGGTTTGGATGTTTGTTTGTGTTTGGGAGTTCTTAACTTTAACATGAATGCATATTTCCTTAAGTATCAGATTGGGTTTTTTCCCCAATGAAAAAGAATTTTTATCCTGACCATAGTAAATACAATGGCAGTAAGTCATAAATTGAGTATATTTAATAAGAATTTAAAGTATGAAATCTTAATCAAGCAGTGTTACAAATGTCTTAAATGTCTGTTAAAGCTGTGTTTTTAAGGAGTAAGATTTCTTACCAATTTTTCTCCATTTAAAAGACTAGAGAATGAACTGTGTAATCTTTGATTTAATGATGTAAAATCTACATAAGTCTTGCTAAATGTAAAGTGCATCTATGCAGTTTCATTACTAATTAGTCAGACAGAAGAGCCATAAAACTTGTATTTACTGTAGTAAATATCACCAGGTCTTTGAAATATCAGAAGAGGCATAACTTGTGCTATTCAGCTTCTTGTTTTGATCCCTATTGTAAAAATAGCTCATCATTTAATCTGTTTTTAATTGTAAAAATAGAATCTTGGTGTTTTGATTGGAGTTTTGTAACTCCCTAGATATAAAAACCTGCCCTCAGGAAAGAGGAGAAAATGTTGTACTTCAAATAAAACAAAGGAAAAATTTAATGTGGAAAGGTGGACAAAGTCCTGTTTCTGCCTATATCCCTCTCTTTAAATAATATCTTTTTTGACTAGTTACTGCCTGTGCTCTGCTCCCTTTCTGCAGAAAGGGAGTCCCTGACTTCAGCAGATTTCTTTCAAAAGTCTTGCAGATTTCTTTGAAGTACTGTCACCAGGAAAGGGTTCAAACTGGCTTGCTGGTGTGAAGACTGAACAAGAGCCCATATCTTGGGTGATTTTCACTTTTGCTAAGTATTCAAGAAAATAACCAGGTGTAATCTCAGCTCTAACAGTAAAACTTGGTACAAGTATTCACCTCTCTGTAATAAGATTGAAAGAGAGTGCATCTTCACCAAGTCTTTGCTTTAGATCAGGAATGTAGTTTTGAAGTGAATCTCTCTTGTTCACCCTTACTGGGCAATGGCTTATCTTGCGGAGCAACCAATGGCTAACAAAAAAAAATTTAAATGGAAAACGTGCTTCAGAAGCACACTGGAAAAAATTCCTATTGTGTTTACATTTGTATAACCATTTTGACACCAATGTGTGAACCCAAGGAGGGGCTGAGAATTTTTCAACTTGCTTGCTGATTCTGGGTTGCTTTGAAACGTGCTGAGTGGATAGCTGTGGAAGTCTGCCAAAGCTACAGCCAAAGTTGCAGCAAATGGCTCTGAATATTTTGCTGGAGAGGTACATGTTTTTTTAACTGGATAAACCAAGAGCATATTCAAAGAAAATAGCACAGAGACACTATGCTCTGTTTTCGTGGAAAAGCTGGCAGCTGTTCAGGTAATTCAAAGGCTGAAAAAGTGGTGTGAACATTGAGTAACAAATATCTTCTGTTGTTTATTTTCAGGGAAGCAACTTTTGTAGATAGGATTTTATTAAGGAAATACAAAACACTTTTAGCAGTACTTAATCCTAGTAGTAGAACTATTTCTCTTTTGCCCACCATGAGTATGGGTCAAAGAAGCCTATATGACCCCAGTCTGAATTGTTTCTCTGTGTAGATCCATACACATAGCATGGTACAACTCCCTTGCTGAGGATATTCTGTGCTAAAGAAGCCTTGATTGCATCCCACAGCTCAAAACAATCCTTTCCTGACCTAAGTGTTTTGACTCAGAAGGAAAGGAATAATTACAGAATTATTTTAAAATAATTAGAAAACATTTGACTTTCCTTTTGCCTTTACCCTTTTCATTTTTGTTCTAGTGTGCTAAAACAGCAGTTTTGAAGGCATAAGGCATCTTTGTGTCTCAGTTGTCAAATAATACGTCAGAGAAACCAAGTACTTGGGCAGTGCTTCCTTACCTTTGCTCTACCTCATGTGGTCTTACAAAACCTAGAGTGAGCAGTTAGATATGTAAGTACAAGTCTGGATATCTCTTTTAGTGATTGTTTCATGGTGAAGTCTGCTATACTTTTTTGCTTGATAACTTGTTCTGAGCTTTGGAGCTGGGGGCAGGCATGGGGCAGTACAGTTGTATTAGTGCACTCCAGCCCTATGGCCAGGCCCAGGGGCAGGGCACTGCCCAGTGCTTGGGAGAGAGTTGTGCTTCCTGTGCCCCCTGTGCTGAGTTGGCTCCTTGGGGTACTTTTATCCAGAGCCCATTGAACTCTGCTGCACAAACAACAGCTTCTCTGGTTCTGCTATCTGTGCACCCAGGTCCCACGGGTAAATCTGTGTTCTGCTGAAATAGCCTTTGTGAGAAAAAAGACCTCAAAGTTTTCCTTGTCACTGTTGCTAAAGAGTCAGTGATTTAACTGTGTTTGGTGGCTGCCACATGTTCCATTTGGTCACTGAAAATAGCATGAAGACATTACAGTGCTGCTGACTGACTTTTAGCACATTGCTTTCAATTAATATGTGACAGGAAAATAAAGAATCCACTACTGTAATTGCTTTGAAACATCTATTTGAATTTAGAAAACTATATATGCCTGCAGATTTCTTGAAGACATCAATGTAGTTTACAGAATTTTTATGTGACTTTCCCGTTGTCCTTGCTTTCTGTACTTAATTACCTAAATTGTGTTGACACCATTCATTAAAAAGAATGGCATAATTCTGTGATGCCCCCTGTCAAGTAATTGATCTTATCTTAGTTTCAAGAGTAGATTTCTTCTGTATTATTTTATTATAAAACTCTTACACAACTTGATATCAAAATTAAATTAGTTAAATATTATTAGTGTTTCTTCTTTCCTGAAAGTAAATTGTGAACCGCCTCTTTCAGTTTTAAACTTCTGTCTTGGAGAAAATTAATTTCAGTAAAACAGTTCTGATGCATCTTTTGGCTGGTAAGTGATGAAATCATTCTGAATCCTGGGGGAGAAATCCTTAAGATCAACTGCAAAACAGACAAGTGTTCTGTTTAATACCAGAGTTAAAAGGGGATATTTTAAAATACTTTACAAATCCTACTGTCCTTACAAATCCTGTCCTTGCTGCAGGATCCTTTGGAATTAGTTGTCCTAAGGAACCTTTCAAAAATAATCTGTTTGAATTTCTATTGTCATTATTGCCATCTTTTGCTTTATTGGCACAACACCAACATTGGTGAGTGGGTGCTACATACTTTGATAAGTCAATGTAATCACAGAATAAAAGGATGGCCTTTATTTCCAGAGAATTTTTCCTAGACCTTATCTGTCGTGCCTCGTGTAGGGACTTCAACTACTGGGAAACTGAATAGGTGTTATTTGTGGTATTCTTTCTATTTAATTGCTGTTTCAGACTTGAATGGGTTTTTTTAATATTGGCACATGGATTTTAGTCACTGTGCAGTCACTAGGGCTCTGATCCTAAGAAATGTTGGATGTAGTGATCTTGGGAACAGCTGTGAGAGACATGAGAGAGATCTGCATATCACTGAATGTTATCTATCAGAGCTTCCAGCTTTATGCGTAAGAATGTTTTGTCTCATGGTTTCCAAAAACAAAGACAAGCTGGGCATGATTATAAGGAATATAAATTACAAATAATGTAAAGAGGAAAATACTCTTTAGTCACAGAACTAAGATAATTACATTTGCCATGGAAAGCATGAAAAATGAAAACCAGAAAGTAAATTATAATTGAAGAGATGAATCCCTGGCAGAACCTGATGGTCATGAGGAATAGCTTAGTTTCTGGTAGAAATGTTAACGATTCTTGTAAGCAATTTTGCATATTTTAGGGTATTAATGAATCTTTCCAAAAGTTATAAAATAATTAAATCAGCTCTTTGTTCTCATTTCATGGAGCTGAAGAACCCTGTGTTTATTATATACTCACTCATATAAGTCAATTGTATCAAAGAGACCTTTTTGTGCTATACTTGCAAAAATTCTGGGAGCAGCCCCAGCTTCAAGTGCACTTCCTACCATTGTCATAAATCACTAGCTAGATGTTTTGCCTTGCTTGGGAAATTCTTTTGTAAATCGGTGGCTACACTAAAATCTGTTGGCTATGAAAGTACAGTGAGAGCTGTGCTCTGAGCTTTTAGTTTCTCTGGAAATCACACAACATATTTAGTTTCTTCCTGTCCATCCAGTTTATGTGATATATGAGTTTTGTAATTATTGATTCTTCAGTAGTAAGCTTGGAGCAGCCTAGTGTTGGTTAATTTTGTAATAAAATACTCTGATTATATTTGTTTAAACTCTTACCACTGCTTCTGTCTATTTTGAAATGTAGAATGTTTTGCTGTGAAATAGGTTTTAATTACAAAGTTATGCAGATGTAATTTTGAGTTTAAAGCTTTCATTTCTTTGTTAGGTAACTTTTTAAATTTGCCCACCATGATTAAACTTGAGGTAACAAGAGTTCTTGTTAGGTATTGTCATTCTACAAATGAAGTTTGTTATTTGTTCATTTAGTACTTGACTGTGTTGAGAGGGGATTGTAGAAATCAGAAACATAAAACATAACAATCACAGTTGATTACATTTTTGGACCAAAGTTCCTGTAACTCTAATAGCTGTTCTAGCTATTTTTCCTGATGTATTTCTTTTTAAATAAGCCTGAATCCTACAGAGCTCTCACTGCTATTTTAGTGAAACATGAATAGTAAAAGTAGTACTGTCTTTTGCCCAAGTTTTTCAATTATTAATTGAATTTGATGTAATGTAATTGAAATTGAGAAGCTTCACTGATATGTTTTTAACTGTGATAATTTTCCTTCTCAATTGTATGTTTGCATTTTCCAGCACATATTTAACAAATATGTATTTAATTAATTATAATTCATTAATTAGCAGATGCACAAAATGCTGAACCAATGCAAATGAGGAAGCAATAGCATCCAGAATGATCAAGTCAGAAAGATGGAAGATCTTGGAATATACTTAGTTCAGAATAAATTTTGATAGGTATAAAATATGCTCTTTATAGCATCTTCATTTGTCCTACTCTTTGGCTATATCACTGATCAGAACAAGCAAATATTCCTTAGGACTTTAACCTGTTTTCACTGAGATAACAGCAATTCCTGTTGATCTTGAGTTTCTCCTGGTCTGTTTCCACAGTGCATTTAGAGATATTATTGTAGCCTAAGACAAGTTGTTTTCCATAGAGAGCAATGTGTTTTAATCCATGGCTACACATGGAAGAATTTCATGAAGTATTTGTAGATTCATGGAGAGTAAGAATTGAAAAAGAAGCAGATAGATTCGGGCCATTAGATTACAATTCCCAGAGGTTCCAACAGTTCAACTCTGTTCCTGACAGTGATTTCAGGAGCTGTAATACTGCCTGCTCTCTGTGGTGTATTAAGCAGTTTAAATCAGTGCACAGTATTTATTAAGTGTCTCTTCACAGGGAAAAATAACAGTTTCTGAGAACACTGCGAATCTCACAATGTCATGACAGACACTATTTTCAGAATGCATATTTCAAATAAAATGGTAACCTAGAGATCTTCCATAACTTGAGAATTTTAGGTATGATTTCACATGTTTACATGTTCCACATCTCTTTTTGTCAAGCATCAAAGCTTTGACACTAACAAAAGCCCTACTTCCAGTGTTACTAGTAACAATTTTGGAAAAAAATGTGGACAGTAATACATATTAAAAACCTGTTTCTGCAGCTTCTGAGGATTCTGTAATTCCTTATTGTCCTCCTAGGCAGGAATGGAATGTATAATGAAAGAGTATGGAAGACTTTTGCAGAACAGACGTTATTGAAATGAACCTTAAAATGAATTATTTAACTTATCACCACTGCTTCACATTTTTTGGAAAAATGTGGTACCTTTAAAAAAATTACCTTTTGTGATTCTTCTGTGAACTCTAATGCCTCTCACACAAATATAAATATTAAATGGTGCATCTAAGAAGTATCTGATCCAAATCCTCCATTGAATTGAAATCATTGGGCTGTGACCTGCTGCTTTATTATCTCAGAGGACAGCTAGTGAGAAAATGTTGGAGTAAGGAATGTGAAATGTAAAGCTTTGCTGGCAGAATAAGCCTGAGGCTTATTGATGAACTCTCTGCCTTTTCATTCAGGCTCTGAGCTGAAAATTTCTCTTCCTAAGAAAATACATATATTTCTAAAATACTTCTTTGAAAATATTTATTCTGAAACTGAAGCATTTCCTTCCCAAGTTTGCACTGCTCCCTCTCATAGAAAATCAATTGGTCAGGTAAGTACTTTTCCTTTGCTCCAGATTTAATATAAATCAGAGGGAAAACATGCTTCTGTGAACACAGCTGGGTCACATGGGCTCATTTCATGCCAGGCCTGCAGCAATACTTTGCCTTATGCTTCATTTTATCACAAAGGTTTGTCAAAAAGTATTCTCTTCCAGTTTTTCTTTCCTGCTTCAAATAAAAAAAAAAAAGCCTTCATGAGGTGGGTGAAGGAGGCAAAGTTTTTTAAACCAGTTCCACTTGTTATTTGAATGGAAATCCTTCTAGTCAACAACAGGGAGAAAGCTGGGTTCTTTCATCTGCCTTTTTCCTAGAGCATTGCCCTATATATGGTGCAAATGACTTAATTTCTTCATCCTCGTGGCCAAATATGAACAGTGATGTCACAAGTCTTTATCCTTAAATTTCAGAAGAGGTCACCAAATATCCCTGAGGTCACAGTGTAGTTTTGATGAATCTCCTCTAACCTGTTAAATTTGGAGATTAAGGCATTTTGTTTCATATGTGTTGTGCCTAGGGGTTTGGAAATACATCTCTGTGTCACCTGTTACACTGCAGTCCCTGGCTCACTTTGTATTGTCTCATAGGTGCCAGTGTGCTGACCTAAAGCTTTACTCAAGGCTGTAGCTAGAGGCTAAGTTTTGCATACTTGTCTGCTATCTGTCTCAATGTATCTTTCTGTAGTCGTGAGACTTTGAGAAATTCAGTACTCAGGGAGGTCACCTGTGCCTGCCCTGTTGTTCAAAATACATCTGCACTTGAATATACTCTGAAGCAGTCTCATGATGAATTTTGCATTATTATTATTAACAAAAGTTAACCAAACATTTTACTACTATGAAGTTGAATGAATATAAAAGGCATATTTAATCACAGGCTAACATTCAAGAGTTCAACTACCTGTTGAGAACCTGTGCTTGTGCAGGTCCAGTTGGGAATTCAGAAGGATTTCTAGAATTTTTTTTCAGCCAAAATCAAACGTACACAGAACACCACCTCTCTCAAGACATTGCACTGCTGATACTGTTTAGATCCAGAAAATGTGAAAACTATGGTAAAGTAACACTCAGCAGCCCTTCTGTACCTTCCTGCCTTTTGGAATTCCTCTGTCTCACTCAGACAGAATGGTTTCTCCAGATAAGGAAAATTATGATCAGAAAAGGATGAGATACAGGTGTATTTTTCTGTGCCTCAAAACCTGGTCTTATGGGAATTTGACTTGAATATTTATTCTTAGGCCTCTTGGCTTGATACTTTTCTCTATGAAGTTGTATTTGCAGTTGACAAATCCTTCAGAGATCTAAACAAAGACTGAAATTTCAACAAACTTAGGATACTGTTTGTTATCTAAGATGCCTAATTTAGCAGTTGCAATCTTAAAGGGCACAACAAAGTATTAAGGATTTATCTTTTAGACCACAGCTCTATAATACCCTGACCATAAACTTCAACAGCTAATAAAAATTAAAAAATAATTTGCTGTAGGCATTATCTTTCTGAAGCTGATCTCTGACAAGATGTTTTGTTATTAATGCTCTGTTTGGATAATTTTCTGTTACATCAGTTTGACTTGGATTTGAACTCGGTTCCAGAGGTGAATATTCAATGCAGCAAAGTTAGTGCTCCACCCGATGCACTGATTATTCAGGTTCAAGAGATTTATTTTCCAAATTTTCCACCCAATGTGTAGGGACAGAACACTGGGGATGACACAACTACTTTCTGTATTTGTGGGAACTGTTGCTATGAGCAGATCTTAATCCCATAAGCAATGTTTCATTTTCAGAAAACAGAAAAACTAACAACTCCCCTCATACTACCCAAATAGCAAAGAGTTATTTACTACTGTTTTAAAATTATTTGCATTTGTTCAGAGCATTGGATTTTTGGACAACCTCAAAGCAACTTGAAGATATTAACTTATTTGATTACCTGTGCAAATGATCTTGTCTCAGACAGCCCACACAGCAAAAGAAGTTGTACCTATAAACTCACATAATTCTTGATTTAACTGACAGATTTAGTAGCCACAATAAGAGAAATTTCCTTTTCCTCTTCAGTACTCACTCCTCAGACCATGGTTGTGAAGCTGTGCCACTGTCAAAACTTTGAACTTAGTGGAGCAAAAAAGCAAAACTCATAAGGCATCTTAAATCTAAATTTGTGGCAAGCGCAGGTGGGTTTAGCTGAGTAAAGCAAAATCTTGAATCTATGGATTATGTAGGCTTGGAGATGGGCAAAACCCAGCCAGACAAGGCCCTGGACAGCCTACTCTGTTGATGCTGCTTTTACAGGACAATTGGACTGAATGATCTTCAGAAGTCCCTCCCAACGTCAACCATTTTGTACCTCTGTGAGTTTTTTTTTTTGTTCTGTATAATTGAATTATTATTTTTCCCTGCACAGGAATGTGTGAAATTACACATGTGATCCTTGTACTGTGCATCTGGTGTTATGCATAAAAGAAATGTGATGAAGATGGAGGAGTAAAAAGATCATTAGTAAAACATGGCTGCATTTTGCCTTCCAACTTCTTTACCTTCAAAGGGTTTCAGTGTCCAAGATATTTAAGGTGATGTTATCCTCTCAGAGGGTCCTTAATAGAGACGTATTTGCATGAATCCCACAACAACTGTTTTCAGACACATTTCAACATGCTCAGCCTTGAACTTAAAATACTGCCCTAAAAACATAATTAGTGGCTTACCATTGTACAAAAAGCCACACTTAGGAGAGCCTGTAGAAATTACCTTGGGTATTGCAATAATGGATGTATCTTTCAGTAATGCTTTGGAAAGCAAAAGTGGACTGATAGAGGGTGTTATTTGCTAATTGTTATAATTGGTGTCATTTGTTATTTAATACTACATCCAGGAGGAATAGAATGAAAATGGTTGATGCATGTAATTTACGGAACAGAGCCTAAGCATTTAAGTTGTCTGAATATTATGTTTAATGTGAGATCTTGATGTTAATCCATTTTTTTTGAGAATTCTGTTATTACAAGTTTGACAAGTTACCTTGTGGGTTGGATGTCTCACTGGAAACTGTGACCCGCACAAACATTATTTAAAGAGGGAAATGACAGATTCTTCTTGCTAGTCACTAATCACAATCATTTTAATATTCTCTCACAATGTAAGTCTTTCGGGCCACTGGTGTAATTTTAATCTTGGTATATCCTTCACTCTTCTTTCTACATGTAATTTAAGTGATGTCTTTAGTTGAAGTTTACTTTAACAGTGCATCAATTAAATGGCCATTAAAATTTTCCCTGTAAAAATTGCCTAGTATATTTAAGTGAAGTGATGATAGTTCTGACAGTGTTTATTTTCTTTCAAGAATTTGAAAAAATTACAATTTTTATTTATCATATTGAGTTCCAGTATTATGAAACCGACTATACTTTAAAAAAATGGAATAGTTATTTTTAAACAATAATTTCCTGACTCAAGTTTCAGCTAAATATTAATTTTCATCATTCCACTTCCAAAAGTCACTGAAATAAGAAACATATTTTACGGTGTTTTGGATTTTTAAATTTTACTTTTCTAAAAATAGCCCATTCCAAACTCTTATTTTCAGTATGAGACTGTGGGCAAAATGGTAGTAATGCCAGAACTCCCGAGGTAAGAGAAATAGATTATTCAGAAGTATTTTGAATTTATTTTTGATGCCCTGACTTTCAGGATCTATGCTTAGTGTAACCATCTTGCTTCTGGGTCTTGTGTGGGTTTCTCAGTTGGGCTTCGCACGAGAGGTTTGCACAAATAAAGTGTGAGGGTTTGCACTGGTTCTTAGACAAAGATGGTGTTCCTGAGCTAAGCTTAAACTTCTATAACCATGGACTGGCTGGTATGGAATAGAGCTTAGAAATGTCTCTTCTAATTGGAATGAGAAAAGTCTGAAGAGTTGAAATACAGAAGTTGGGAAGAGATGCCTTTCTTCTCTTTTTCAGTGGTTTCTGAAATGTCTGGTATATTTCTGTTAGGATGACTTATTAACTGTGAAATATGGAGACATATTTTTAAAAAGTTACTACAGAACTTTCAGCCTGTTGCAACAGATTAAGCTCAGACCTTTGCCCAAGAAGTTCTGCCAGAGAGTGCCCAAGGCTTTGCTCAGGGAAATGTTGGCTGATGCCAGCAACAGCAGAGTGGTAGGAGGCAAAAGTTAAAGACAGTGGGGAAAAGGCAAGCTATTCCTACAAAAGCTCTAACATCTTACAGCTCACACTCCCCCACCACAGCCTGCAGCACTGAATGCATCTTCCTGGTGTCCTTACCCAAAATGAGTACAACGAGGTAAATGAGGATACCCGGAGGGAGGGAGTTAGAGGGAAATATCTAGCCAGCTGGGGTGGGCTCCTCTAGGTTTGATACCCACTGTTGAAACCTGACGAAAACTGTGAAATAACACTAAACAGATGGTTGGTTTCTTTCCATCCCATAACTGCAAAAAACAGGTGACAGCTTGAGGCTTCACTTTACTACTGCCCTTGTGTTACTTAAGATAGGACGACTTTTTGCTGGTTTCTAGATAAGTCAGTTTTCACATGCTTTCCCTTTATCTAGTATATTAGAGAATGTGGGCAATCAAGGAAGGAATTAATTGTGCAATATATCCAGTGTCTGTAGAACAGTTCTAAAGAGTGGAAATACACTTTGAGGAATACAAGCCACCTAAATTTCAACACAAAATTAGCAGTTAAAAATGGTCAGTTGGACCAAGATGGGGTGTGAGAGAGAGGAAATTTTTCTTTTGATAAGATTTTTGTGCATCTTTTAATTATGCAGGCCAAACATCATTAAGTGGTGAGGTATTTTCCAAGTATAACTGAATGGTTTAAGTTCTACATTTTGTTAATCATATTTTATTATTCATTTGCTGTGTATGAAGTCATTGTCACTTATGCTGGTGCTAAAGTCTCTCATGGTTAATTCCAGA
Source organism: Anthoscopus minutus (assembly GCA_013399455.1). NCBI lineage: Eukaryota > Metazoa > Chordata > Aves > Passeriformes > Paridae > Anthoscopus > Anthoscopus minutus. Next base: position 116,703 of record VWYI01016806.1, on the reverse strand, counting down.
AGTGATCTTTGAATAGCTTTTGTTCTTGAGCTGCAGTAAAATCCTCAGATGCAGGTGCTGCTCTGGTCACTGATGTGACTCTTCTAGCTGAGTTCTCTGATTCATGTCAACATTCCTAATGGTGATTGCTTGAGGTGGGATGGACTGCCTGAAAAGGGAGCATGTATGAATTTTAAGCAGCCTTAGTTAGGTGAGACATGGCTGACTTGTTGATGCCGTGGCATGACTCTTCCAACCTGTGTCAAAACTTGAGTCTCAGACACGGGTATTTTATATACAGCCTCAGACTTTCTGTTTTCTGCTTCCATGTAAGGTGTTCAAATGAAAGTGAATATGCCTGGACACATGTCCAAAATATAACATTCTATTCTCCAGCATCCTGTTTTTGATAATATCAGAAATATTTTGTTCTTAAAGAAGATTAATAAGTTTCCTGCCTAAAGATAGGTTCCATGAATAGAATATTTTATTACCTAAATAATTTTCTTTGTAATAGACTATAAGACCAGTGGATCTGTACCTTGTGGTAATTTGATAGTACAAAATGGGTTACTGGGCAATAAGAATATCTGAAAAAGTAACTTCAAAAGTACAGAGTGGTTATAATTTATGCATAGTAGTATGTATTGGTTTTCTGCTTTGAGTATTTTAAATTATACAGATACCTCTTAGTTTGCAAAATCAGCCACTCTTACTGAGAACAAAACTTGAATCCTTAAGATATCTAAAGCTGAACACACCAAGCCAGAGGCAGAAAGCTGTAGGTTGTTTGCTATAAGTGTGTCAGACACGTTATGGTCATATAAATAAAAGTAGGCTATCAGCTACTAAACTGAGTTCTGAATTGCTGATTCATGAGCCTCTTCTACTTGAAACCCTTGAGTTTAAAAATATTTTGAGAGAAACACTAAATGCTTCTTACTGCTATAACTACTTGGCATTGCTTTTGACTTTTGGATGATTAGCTGTCCTTGGGTACAATGACCTTTGCTTATTGTTGAACAGGGATGGGTAATAGAGCTTTCCATGGACCTTTAAAGAAAAATTTTTAATCAGATCAAAAGTTAGTGACTAATAAAGCCAAGTGATATGTAAGTGATATTCACAATGGAGAAGAATCAGGGGAGTTCTTTACATGTTTGAACCTTTAAGTCCTTACCTTCTACTGGTTATTTACATAAAAAGCTAAGAAACTCTTACAGCTGAACTGAACAATAAGGAACTTATGTTTTATTCCTCAGCTATCAGTCTGTGGTAAAATTAAAAATATTCTTTCAACAGCAGAATTTTACCAGTATCTACCAACAACCATCTCTGTGTACTGTATCACATGGAAATGTTTCTTTTGTTTTAATTTTCTTGAATAATAAATATTCTTAAGCCATAATTATGTTTGCTCCTTCAACATGGGAAAACCTCACTATTGAGAAGAATGCTTGTTTCATTGTCTGCCTGACATGTACCAAAGGAAAAAATAAAATCAGAAGTTACATATGCTCTGAAATATTTCTGTCAGTGTGACAATCTACCTAGAGCACTGTCATATCATGGGTCTTCTTTAGGTTAATACTTCATCTAGAATGCATTTTTAACAAAAATTAACTTTAATATCCTAGATATAACATAGGCTGAATATATGCATAGAGAGAACTGAATAAATACATAGAGAGAGTACTCTTAAGGGTGAAGTATTTGTATGTGTGGAATACATCAGTTTTGAAGACTTTTCTTTAAAGAAAAGTGCATCTAGAAAACTATAAAAGTAAAACCAGACTACAAAGGTATATGAGTTGTCTTCACCAATAATAAGTAAAATCTCATCTGTAAGTGTACTTATTTATGTCTGATTATAACATGGGAAATTTTCAAATATACTGCAATGCAAGTGAGGGTCATTTTAAGGTCATAAAGAAAGATAAAACTATCATTATAGTAGTCATCTCAAATATAAAGGTTGGTTTCACTGAGGCTGCTATACTTGTGTCTAGAAGTTCTAGTTCAAAAAGAGCCAAAGGGAAATGAAAAAAAGAGATTATTAGCATCTTTAGTACTCAGTGAAACATAGAAGTCTCCACTGTTCTGGATGTGGTGTCTGAGAGCCCTTGCTTTAGAATTACAGAGTGGTTGAGGTTGCAAGGGCCCTGTTGAGATTACGTAGTTAAGTACATTCAGTTAATTAATTACGAATTAACTATACATGATGCAAAGATGATTTTTTGACTTTTATATTTCTTTTATATAACTTTTATGTATCCTCAGTATTCTTAGCATACATGCAATTCCTTAAGTCTGATAACTTAGCATAGTCCTAGGATTCTGTTAAACCAGGAGACCAAACATCCTAAGGTGTCTGTAGGAGGCTGGAAAACACTCTGCTGTCTTGGGAAACCAAGGGCCTCTCTAGAACACATCCTGTAAACTAGAGATTTGGCCCACCCAGGGGGGAATTCCTCAAAGGGGAAAATATCACACCATTCATCCAGGCCTCCCATTGAGGCATCCTTGTTAGATATGCTAATTTGTAAGGTCTATAAATTGTATAGGCAATCTATCTTGTGTGTGTATTGCGACGCGTTCCACCTTGGCCAAGTGGGGCACCAATAAGGATCCTTATAAAATACTGAGGTAAACACCCCTTATCCCTTAACCATGTCTGGCTCTCAATTTTTTAAAACCAGGGAAAAGCATCACTCAGAGCAGCATCAACTAGAGCAGGTTGTCAGGGCCAGCTCCACTTTGACTGTGTCCGAGGATGGAGACTACAAACTCTCTGAGCAACCTGTTCCAGTGTTCAGGTAGCTGAAAAGAAGAAACCTAAATGAAATACTGGAAGATATAGTCTATCATGTGTGAATCTCCCAACAAATAATATGGATTCTGTACCTGTCAGCATATATTTGTAGCAAAGCTCTGTTAGTTTTGCAGTTAAACAGTGCGGTGTAGATCAAACTGTGTATGGCAGCTATATGCAACCAGTAGATTGGCTTAAGTTAAGTGGTTTTACTAGCAGCCATTTGTACCACCTGCATCAGTGGTAAGTTCAGTATTTAAGTACTGTTTGAACAATATTTCTCATGTTTTAAAAGTTTTTCTTCCTGTTCCAGCTTGGCCTTGCTTTTTTAGTTACAGGAAGTTGAATTTAATTTACCAAAAGCACTCCATTATGTTGTTTATTTGTAATTTGTCATTATCTTAACTCTCAAAGTATGTTGATATTACATAGTTGTACTATAAACATAAGGATGGGTTTGTTAAGCTTTAACACTTTGGGCCTGATAGGATGGGACATGAGAAGTCCATAATGTGGGAATGCTGTGGGGCTCCCTTGTGTGGCCTCACACAGCAGGAAGGTTGGAGCATCCCAGGGGAGGTCCTTGGCCTGGAACAACTTTGTGTGGCTCTGCTCAAGAGGAGGTTGAGCAATCTCCATGTTGGGGAGAGCACAGCACTTGTGCATGTGAGCTCACCTGGCAGAACCTGAGGGAGAACGGGTGGTGAAGAAAACCACTTCCCCATCCTGTGGGGACTGGCACAAGGCAAATCGTGGCAGAGCAACGGGGGTGTGATTTAATAAAGGCCCCAGCAATCTCCTACTTTCTCTCCTCTCATTTCCCCCTTCTCCTTCAGCAGAAAAATGGGAAGTGTGTGGAGCTTTGTGTCAGTCCTAGAGAGTAACTCACCCTTTGTTGTCAGTCTTGTGATAACACACTTCAGGGATGGGCTTAGGAAGATATTATTGCTCCAAAGTCAGTGCAGATCTAAAGGCGCTGAGTCTTTTTAATGATTGGTCCTTTGGTCTGGCTAAAAATGCAATGGAAAAGAATTGAAACTAAACCAAATACTGTTTTGATTTTACAAAGTAAGGAATACACAGCTTCAGTGTTTGTGTTACGCATGCAAAAATTACACAGTGATATTAAAAAAAAAGAGCAACTTCATGATTTAATTTAAGTGCATTTTTAACAGCATGTGCTTTTTGGTCAGTGCACTCTGGTTTAGATAAACACTGTGTTGGCAAATAGTGAGTGACAAGGAGTGGCCAGTTAGCATTTAGTGTGTAATCACTGAATGAGTCATGGAACCAATATTATAATTATGCCACTATGAGATCAGGTTTGCAAAGCCCCACGTTTGCAAATATACAAACCAGTGGTTTGTTGTTTGGTTTGTTTTTTCTCAAGGTAAATGGTTTTGAAAAGGGCACCTACAAAATAAATTAGTCACAGCAGACTGGGAGATAAAATTGAAGTGCCTTCTAGCTGAAGGTGATAGATGTGCTGACTATTGGCTTTGTGGGTGTTATGTGAAGCAATGAAAATACCTGTTGTATTTTGTGGTTACAAATGTGTTGCTGAAGTTGTAAGGCCAAGATTGGATTTTCTAGCAGTTTGTGCCATCCTGATAAAGGAGAAATTCCAGAAATCTCTCATACATGAGTAACTAATCTTTCCCTGAGGAAAATCCCTTAATGGTAATAGCCAACAAGGTTCATGACATGCTTGTGTATGATGTATATAACCTGCAGGATATAATTACATGTAAGAAGGACAAAAGGGCACAGTGAGCAGAAGAAGGGACAATTCAGTCCCTCAAGACTGTGAGGACTCAATGGCCTCTCTGTTATGATGGTTCAAGAGCATTCAACCAGGATCTCACTCTTAACACTGCAGTTTTATAATCACAGATTATCACACTGTGTGTAATGCCCTAAGAAGGGGTCCCAGCAGAATAACTGACTGTGTCTCCAGATTGATCAATAATATAAAGTCCTGAATATTGGGAAGAGATGTTTGCTATTCTGATCTGAAACTTTATTTTCAGGCCTCTATATATTTAGGGGAGTTTGACATGTATTTTGATTTTGCTTTAAATGGAATAGACCTGTTTATGATCCAACTCTGATTAAATTTGTCAGAATTCCACCTACAAAAATAGAAGGAAAAAGTAAAAGTCTCCTTATTCATCCTCTGATTATCATTGAAATTAAAAAAAAAAAAGAAAGCTTACAGTGATTAAAAATCTCCAACCCACTAACATTTAAGTTTAATTTATTATATATAAGCAAGCCTCTGAATTTCTAAAATATTCCCATTCATGTGTGCTAATAATTGCCAATGCACATTTCCACTATTTAGTGATTAAAGTGTGTAAAAAAACTGTTGGAGCTTTGAAAAGATCTTTAAAATCTTAAAAAGCCATTTACACCTCATTTTAATTTGGGAGGGCTTCTCTGTGCCTAACTCTTATCCCTGAAGGATATAAGTCAGATGGAGAATAACTAGATAACAAGCACAAACATTAGATAAGAAATCAAAATTAGGTATTCAGATTTAATCCTGCTTTTTATGTTTGGTTTGAATGTAAGTTGTGTCTGTTTACAAAGAAGCAATTAGTTCTAGAGAACTACTTATTCCCCTCATTAAATCATATTTAGCAAAACAGAATAATTTGCATAGTAATTAATTTTGATACTGCTTATAGTGGGCTGTTATTTTGTTTGAGAAATAGGCCCCTGGAGCAGATGTGCTCTTGCTGAGTAAAAAGCCTCCTTTTGGAACCATAACTAAGGCACATGTGGAAAAAATAATGTAGAAAAGATTCACAAAACAATTGTTATTTAATAAATTCTTTGACTAATTTGTTTCAAAATATATGAAGAGCAAATTGACCAGCTGCATCTTTGCTTGTTTAATCAAGGGTTTTATGGCCTTTTGGATAAGAGGTCAAGTGCCCATTTTTTCTTTATCTTAATTCTGAAAAGCCCAAAAACCTCATACTGAGCAACAACTTACTGTTAGAAAAGTGACTTATATGCCTGGAGAAGTGTCTGCATCACATTAGTTGTAGCTTGTGGTTGTATTTCATGACTGATGATTAATTGCATAGACAAGGGGTTATCAAAGGAAGCAGTACATCAAGTGACAGTAGTTTTTGTTTCTTTTCCAAAAATTATATAAATTGTTTATCATTGGAAATGGTAGCATACTTATGCACTAGCATTAAAACTTCAGTTACTGGGCACAGTTTTTGAAGATTATAATCCTAAGAGCTGCCTTTTTTTCTGCCATAAATATATCAGTTCCTGTAGTGGTGAAAAGTTTTAAACCAGGAGGAGTTCATCAAGAAAGGTATTCAGAAGCAGACTGTAGAATCACACCAGTTTGTTTGGGGCAAGCCATTGTTTAAGGAATACTTGATTGGTAAATATGAATTAATGTGGTTGAAAATAACAAGCTTGTAGTGATTATTGCATGAAGTTTTTATAATAGGTGTCTCCCTGCAGTTTCTGGAGAAGCAGGAACTGTGGAAGAGGTGCTCTAGTGAATAGGAGAAAAGGCTTCTCTAGCATCAGTGCCTCAGTAATCCAGCCTACTTTGTTCTTTTGGGCTGGGTACTTTTTCACATGTGCTAGAAGCCAGCAGCTATGACAGCAACTTAACTCTTTTGCTTCCCTCTTTGTTCAACCAGTTCCCTTTCTTACATCATGAGGAAGTGCCTCAGAGTCCCACATTTTCTGACAACAATTAACCCCACTCTGAGATCCAGCAAGAGGCATAAAGCAAGTTCATTTCCTGGTTTGTGACTGGCTTTTATTCTGCTGCCTGGCCCTCTCCTTGCCCAGAGTGGAGAGCTTGGCTTTCCAGCACATTGACAGATTCATGCCATGTGTTTGAAATTTGGAAATTATAGCAGTCATTTTTGTTTGCCTGATTTTTACTTTCCAGGAATCTCATTTCAGAAAAAGAAGCTATTATTTCTTGTGTATTTTCCATACTAGTTTGAAATAATAAGGACATCAGAATACGAACAGTAGAGACTTTTGTCTAGTTCAAAACGTCCTTTGTATAGACATGTCATGACGGTCTGAAATTTCTTCTTCCAATTTATGAAATTTCTCTTTTATTCTTAAGGAATATTAGGGCTCCTACTTTTCCTATAATAAGAAAGAAAAAAATAGGACTGCTATCAGAATATTTTGAGATGTTCTAGTGGTGAAATGATCCAGAGAACATAAAGGCAGTCATTTATTCGGCTGGGAAGGCAAAGAAAAATAAATTAAATGGCTGTAGCAACAAATAAAAACATATGAGCAAGACTTTCCCAAGATAATTCCCAGCTCATAATCCTCTCTGTGAAATGAGAAGCTCGCTTGCTGGAAGGGAAATGCTAGGCTGAGCAGCCTCACTTGCAGCCTAATAATTTATGAATATTGCCTTTACACTTTAACTAAACATTTACGTCTTAAAATTTCATACTGAAGCTTAGATATAATTAAGAAATGAAATAATTTATTTAGCTCTTTTCCTAACAGTTTTAACTTTTGAAGGTTTTCTCTTGTCTGGATTTTAGTTTTGTTGTTGTTCTAGCATGTTTTGAGTAATTTTGAAGTTCTCAGAACTAGACAGCCATTGGCCCTTTTCCAGGCACAGAGGAAGCTCCCAGCAGCCTCTCCCAGAAAGATCACTCTACAGGTAACTTCCTCCCTCTCCACTAAATGTCAACCTATGCTAATCATCACAGGACTGTTTGACTGTTCTTCAAAAGATTTTTTTCGCTTGAGTATAAAATTATAATAATGGATCACATGGAACTGAGCAAACCAGAGAACTCATCTCAAAATATTTTTATCAAGGTCGCAACAGAAGACAATTACTGGGATGTGAACATAATCTAGAATTTAGTGGAATATTCAGTTGAACTACCTTTCTCGTTAACTTTGAAATATTCAAATAGCTTTTTCAATCACTTGCTTGTAGAGCTGAAGAGGTAAATACATTAGTGTTTTTCAAATCAATGATCATGAACTTGCTGTTTGCTCTGCATGTAAATGAATCAGCTACTTTGCTTTAAAGCCTTTAAAAAATACCTAATCCAGGGAAGCTGGAGCCTGTAATTTTCTTTATACTAGATTTAATCATTATTAATGAATTCTGGCTGTGGTGAAGCAGCTTGTCTTGTGTAAGCAAGATATCTTAGTATAAACAGCTCACTTTTCACATCAAAGTAATTACTGAATCAAAGCCAAAGCAATTGTTTCAAATATGTTGCAGTTCTGCTCTGGAGTGCTGCTCAGAATCAAAGCAGTAGAGCACTGAAATATACTTACCAATGAATTCTCAAAAAAATTTGGAGCCTGCCAGGTGACTCCTTATAGGCATAAGGACATTTGGACAGAAGTTCTGAGTTTGCAAGTTCCCTTCTTCCTTTACTGGTTACCTTTGGTTTCTTGAGGCAGAGATCCTGGAGGGCCATGTAGCGAGAAAGCTTCCAGCTGCCTACTCCTGATAATAATTCTCTCTCTTCAGATGAGATGCAGAGCAAACTGCAACAGTCCAGGAAACTTACCTCAGGTTTTGAATGCAGGCAGTTTGGCAGGAGAACATCACTGTGAGGGATGGAAAGCAATTATCTGTCAGTCCTCTTCAAACAATCCAGGTTTTTTATTGTTTATTTTTTATTGTTTATTGTGCCTATTAGGCACAGGATCTTGGCAAAAGGATATCTTTAAAATTATGGGAGAAGAAGTTTGAGGATACAGATGGACTATTCTTTTTCACTGTCCTGCTTAATTTGTACAGCAGTAGAAAACTATGCCTCTCCATACAAGAATCAAAACAACTTTCTGACAGCCGAAATCAGTCCATCCCAAAGCACCCAGCTAGTTCAAAAACTTACACCCAAAAACAGCACATGAAATTAACTCATACTTTTTCAGATTTATAAGCAATATTCAAAGAGATAATGCATCTTAAAACAAGCCTTATATAGGAAAAGCAAGAATCTTCACAGGAAAGGATTTAGTCATTGAAATACCCAAACTTTTTCTGTCCTTCATTACTCCTTCTTTTTGATAGTAGCAGTTCAGAAACACTTCTCTTCAGTAGCACATAGGCAGGCTTATGTAGACTGTACTTTTTATAACAAGATTGGAATAAGAAATGATCTTTGAAGACCTCTGCCATCATTTGAATATCATATATGCTTACTGCTGAAAGCCCAGTGAAGGCAATAGTAACTATCCTGGGTTACCATCAGGGATTGTCTGGAGCATGGGAGGGTCAAGACACTAAAATAAGAGAAAGTGTAGCAAAACACAACATCTGGTACCTGTCAATGAAAAAATTAATAGCAAAATTAAATGCAAATTAGCAACAGCAAAGAACAAGGAAATAGCTTATGATACAGGTAATGATTTCTCCATTCACTTGTCTTTACGGTTTTAGACTTGCTGTGATTTTTTCCTGTTGGACTCACTTTCTTGTTACAAAAGTAAAACTACAGGTAGTCAGCCATGGAAATGTGTTACTGATCAATTTGCCTTAAATGCTACCCCATAGAGAATAGTAAATGTAAAGCTGGTTCTTGTAGGTCTCTGTTGTCTGTGCATCTTCATGCAAGATGGATGGCAGGTCTTGGTTAACCTGCATAGCTTCAGTAAGCTGGCTTCATTACCTCTTAATTTCATGAAATCTGAGCTCTCTTCACAGCATTTGGAGAAATCTGAAGAAACATTACTTCTTCACAACTCAGATTGAGCCAGATTTCTCCTAGAACAGAGTGACCGTGTGAATGTTACCAAAAGTGACAAATGGGAACTGCGTGCTTGAAATGTCATTGGATGTTTAAGGAGAACTGAAGTGTGAAAGTCAGCACAGGAGTGGGTGCTCTAATGCACCTGCACAGCCCTGCCAGGGTAGAGATGGGTGTCATGTTGTTTTGTGAGGCTTCAGAGGCTGCAGCGCTGTGTTGGCAGTGCTGAGCACCTCGGGAAAAGCCATATCTGTTGTCCTGGTTCAAACAGGTCATTATTATCCATGAACAAATATGTAGCTGACAATTTGTGATTGCTAAGCTTCCTTTTAGCTATGCTTTTGGCCTGCATCCTAAAGACACTACATTACTAGTGCAGAAATGGAATCTTGGGGATTGTTTTAAGTGCTGAAGACTCCCTCCCTTAACTTACTTCCTCCTTTATCAGAGCCACAGCTGATTAGATAGGAAAGCATGCTGGCTGGCGCCTTCCCATCCCACTTGTTTTTGTACCTCACTGCTCTGTGGTGCTGGGTCATGCTCCTATTCATTTTTCATGACCTTACCTCATTACACCCTTTCCAATTGAAGCTTGTTTCTCTGACCTTGAAGTCCTACAGGCCAATCCAAAAGATTGGGGACCGTGTTTTTGAGTTATCTTCTGGAAAGGCTGGAAACATGAGAACGTTTTTCAGCAGATATTTGTGTGTATGTGTATACTTGTGGGTTTTTTTACTATTTTATCATGTAATATTTGGCTCAGTGCTGTAGACTGGTTTTGCAGCCCTTCAAGAATTCTGGTATTGAATGATTTTTGTTTACAAACATCTTATATTTGGTACACATTTATTTAAAAAAGTGGATAATCAACTCATATTGTAGAAATATCTGTCTTTATTTCACAGGTTTTCAAGTTCCAACTGCTTTGCTGCTTATTTTTGTATTGACTTTGTGTGTTTCTGCCCATCTGAAAATCATAAAATTGTAGTGGCTTAGAACTCACACCTGTTTATTGGAGCCACAATAGATCATGTGTTGAACTTATGCTATGGGCAATTAACTGAACAGAAAATATAGATATATGCATTTTGATGTGCTTTACCACATTTAGATATCTTTGAATAGATATTTTATTTTGATTATTTGTTTTTTAATGTTTGATTGACAGATTTCTTATGCAAACTTTCAGTGGATACTCGGTTGAACAAGTGTTGTGATCTCTTATTGATGACAAAGTGGATTATTTCTTGTTAAAACTACTTCTTCCCTGCTTAAAATCATATTCCTAACAGGTTCAGAGCCTGAAGAGACAAGGAAGTTATATGCAGAGTTTTGAGAAAACATGAAACCGTCTAGCTGTGTCAGTGCAAGAACAAATTGTTTCAGGTGTGCCCTCCCCGTGTGCTCAGCAGGCTGGATGCGAGGCACTTCTGGCCAGGAGCTGTGTGACCCCATTTGTGTGGCACTGAGCCCCTCAGCAGCCAGGGAATGCTGATCCCATGGGAGCCCTCTCAGAGCCCCCAGGCTGGGTGGGGTGGGTACACAACCACAGCTAGTGATCAGTCCTGGCAACATGCACTTGATGCTCCCTGCAAGAGCTTGGGGCTGAGCTTGGAGCACGTGGTGCACAGACAGTGCAAGCCTCATCAAAGCATTGTCCGCAGGTCACTACATTTAATGTTGGCACCCAGTGTGGGATACCTTTAGGTATGTGCTGCTTGCATGCACTAGGTCCTGACAGCTCTCTCTAAAGCTAGGAAAGGAAAAACAAAATCTGAATTCGTCCATATGCCTACACTTGGACATAAGTTAGTTTAACATAGGAATTTAAATCTGTCAGTTCTGGCATTGATGCATTTTATTATAAAATTCTGTGCTAGATGCAGAGGCAGATGCAACCTTGATGTAAATGGGAGGATTTCTGGACCTAATGTCCATTTGTTTTTTTTGTTATCCATGCCTCAGAGAAAAGTTGTACTTGTTTGTACCTCACCAACGGTGTCTCCTTTCCCTTTATTCTCTTGATTGCCTTGCTAATCTTCAGAAGGAAAGTGGCCAGGATGTTTCATCCCTTTTTCCTGCAGTTTCAGTTCATTGGAGCCATTGGCTGCTGCTGTAAATCGGAGTAGTCTTGGGAAAGAAGTAGAACGACAGTGGTCATGTGAAATAGAGATGCAGATATTTGTTTTATTCTGTGTGTGGCTCCACTTTCTAGTCACAATGACAATACTTTGAATCATAATAACATGAGTAGTAGAGTAATAATAGTAAAATAGTAAAACTGCTTTGAATAAAACCTTGCTGCTAAGTGTGCATAAAAAATTCCCCAGAAATGAATTCCAATATGTTTGAAATTAAGAACTTTCATTTAGAAGCATGTAGAGTTCTAGCATTATTTAAAACTTGACTTCCATTATAGCTCTACTTTCATGTGGTGGTTGTAAAGGTGAAACTTGCTATGTAGAAGGACATGGTTCTTCTTTTTCTTAGAAAAAAAAGTGGATGGATGCAGACTTGACACTAAAAGAAGTTCTGAGGAGTATTTTCTGTTTCAGTTCTCCAGAATGAAACATGGGAATTCATTTTAACAGGATAAGTAACTGCAGACCAATCTAACATTTATGCCTATTAGCCTTTATAGTGTAAAATTGTTAAATATTAGTATATTCTATATATTAACTTTGTTTATTAACATAATATTGGCTTTTATTACAGTGCATGTGTTAAATATATTCTGGGCCAAAGATTCAATTCCATTTACTCAGAGGTTTTGTTGCTGCAGCTGCAAAACATTTCTTGACCTGTAGCTAAGGCATAAATATAAAATTACAGGCAGAATACTGAAGAGAATTTAGGGTTAATAAAAATACACTGCTACTGAAGCTAGAAGGAAGTTTGTCTTCTATTTCAACTGAAATGTAAAAAGTATCTTGTCAACAGGTTTTGAAAATCTCTCTGAAAATATGAAAAGAAAATTATTTAAAAGAAATGGAATAATATGTTCTGTCAATCTCTCATTTTTTCCTTCACATCTTGAAAAACCTACTGAACTTGATAAAAAAACAACAAAAACTTTAATTCATTAAGGTTCATACCTTCAAGGTCTTTCACTGACTGCCTAGGCACTGATGCAGGCTCCTACTAATTAAGCATGTAAAGAACACATGATTTGTGCTTAGAAAGAATTTTTTTACAATTAATTAAGGCAATCTAATAAAAAAAGTGTACTTTTTCTAGCAGGAGATCTCACTTTTTGAAATGAGAAAGACTAAGGGAAGTGAGTAATGTTTGATAAATCTTATTCTTTTCAATTTTTGCAAAAATGAAAAAGAATTACAACATTTTTCTTAAACTTCTCATAACACTTGATTTCATGTAAGCCAAGTTTATGTTGAAGTGAGAGATGATATCTGTTTTAAGGCTATAAAAGCTTCATTTCTTGTAATGACTTTGTAAGAAACAGAGGCTGAAAATGAGTAATTACCTAGTGCTTAAGATGCTGCGCAATGGCAGTCGCTGCACCAAGGGATAACCCAAACAAAGGCTTCCTCATCATTCCCGGAAACTGCTCCCATTGTTTTTGCTCTGGCTGCTGCTGCTGATGTAAGGTAATAACTGGCACTAATGCTTGTCATGCTAAACATTTTCAGGAGTCCCACATTTGTGAAAGAGACTGAAAGGTCACAAGAAAATTAAAAGAGGTTTTGGTTATTTTCTCACTCAGTCCCCAGCATGGCTGAGCACATCTCTTGGGCAATCAGAATTAAGACTAGGTTTGATCTCTGCAGAAACTGTAAATACAGAGCCTAAGTAAAGTGGGCTGGACATTTACAACAGTGAGACCTGAGACTAATTTCCTTTAAGTGAGTGGGCTGTAAAATATGACTTACTCCTACATAGATTGATTTTGTTTTTATGAAAGCATTTCATTTTAATATTGAACAAAAAGAAGCAATTTTATTTTCCACAAAATATTAATGTTTTGTTCAAGTTTCTATCTTTTTTACTGCCCAATTCAGCCAGCTGCAATAGAAATGAAGAAGCTGCTCAACACCAAGCAGTCAGGGACACTTCCTTCTGCCTCCAACGTGGTACACAAGAGGTTGATGGGATGGCTGGAGTGCCTGAGATTTGGTGTCTGCATTAATGTTCATGCTTTTATTCTTTGGTGTAATTATTAGATTTGCATTTTATCCAAAACAGAATGATTTCTACAGGAGGGATTGCTTCTTTTAGTGTGTACTGTAGAGTATAAGGAGCTCCTGTAGGCCAACAGCTCAAGAGGGTTCTTTTACTGAAATACTTGTTCTGACTCATGTGCCAGGAGGCACCGACCTGAAGTCCCAAATATCCTGGCCATGCTATTTGATCTTTGAATTGTAATGTGCAAGGTAAGCAACAACACTGTAGTTTCATTCTTTAAAATAGTTTTGTGAATTTAGTTTCTCAAAATGAGACACATTTCAACACTTTCCCCACACTCCTTCTCTTTCTTTCTTCTCTCTCATTTTCTTTATGTCTTTCTCCACATTCAACAAAGAAAAATAAAACACATTAATATTTTCAGTTAAGTTTTTGGCTTCTTAGCATTTTTACTGAGCTGTAAAATTATCACGAGAATCTGAATGTAAGTAATATTTATGAGTATATTATACATACCCATTGTGAATAGTTAATTTAATAAAGATAGGTGTTGTAGGCAGAGTTGCTCATCTCTTTTATTATTTCATTTAGATTTTTCTGTATATTATTTAATAATCTGTTTCCACCAATAAAAGTGGTCACTGCTACACAATGCAAATTGTCTATTGTTAAGATTTTAGACACTGCAAGAATTAATTGATTAATTTAATTGAAATGCATGAAACTAACAACATAAAAATGTTGTTTGCTTTTCAGCATTAGATACTTAATTGGTGATTTGGCAGATAGGACAAGTAGGGAGGGTATTTCCTGATGGTGGATAATTCATTAAGCTGAGTGCCAACAGAAAATCTAAAATTCCTTAACTGCCAATTAATTAATTACCAGGAAATACCTGGCTCGGGTGGGGCGGGTCATTGTACTTGTATTCCATGTAAAACTGTGAAAGGTGAAGAGAAATTAAAATAACATAAGCAATGTATTGTGCAAAGCCAATACAGAGCCCCAACTCTGTCCAGTCACTGGGGCTGTGCAGTGACACAAACACGCCACCACATCTGTCCTGGTCACAAGCACAGCTCAGAGACACAAAACCAGAACTTCACAGTGGCTTTGGGTTTAGCAGAGCAGTGGTGTAGCCAGGATTTGTGTTCACAGCAGGGTAGAGCTTTTACATCCATATTTGAGAGCAGTTTGGCTTGTTAATGCCTCAAAGAAAATGTCTGAGAGTGTTTAGCAATAGCTTCTCCCCTAGCTCACATTCACAAGGATAAGATTATGTTATGAAACATGTTGTAAGATATCAGGTTACTCAAGTGTGTCTCTGACTTTTTTTTCTTGTATGTTAGAGTCTACAGTTGCTCATTTATTACTGTAAATTGTTTTACCAATAAAGACAAAAGAATAGGTAGGCCTTGATAACAAATAAAGTATATTTCACTCTGATTATACCATTATTTTCCAATATATCAAAGGAAAAGGGAGGAAAAACTGATTTTTTCCTCCCTACCACACCCTTTCCTGAGATGTCTATGTAATTATTAACCAAGAGAAGTCTTGTTTTGCATTGAAATAGAGTCTTTAGTCTAAGGTGTGGTGAATGTGTGATTTAGAGAGTTCGTTTCTGAAATAGGTAGGCTGTATTACATTTATTTCTGCTCACACAAGTCCAAGGGAGGACCAAGCCCAGAGGGGCAAGTTTTGTTTCCTCCTGATGACCATACCCATCCTGGTGAATAAAAAACACAGGTAAATAAAATTGGGAACTGGTACTATTTCATATTAACTCAAACTCTATAAAGATTTTTCTTTTTTTTTTTTGTGAATGATTTGTTGGCTACCTGATCATTTCAAAGTAGGTTACAATTTACTCTTTTTTAATGATTTTTTTTTATTGGTTAATGTTATAATTGTCAGAGGAGATTTCCTCTCCTTTCTTCCCTCCTTCAACAGCAATTGAGAGTTATATCTGGAAGGTACTTACATACATGTAATCAAAGTTCAACATTTCTGGTGTTTTGGGACCCCAAATCTCTTTCAAGTTAGAATAATAAAAATTATTAAAGAGAAGAGACATAATAATCCCAGACATAATAATCCCAGACATATTTCATATCAGGAGAGAGCATATATGCAGTTATGCTGCTAAATTTCTTTCTATTTTTTACACTTATTAATGTGTACAACCTTGTATTAAATACAACAAATCTTGGAGTGTAATTTAGACAACAGGAACATTTTAAGTACTCAGAACTTCCACCTACATTTTTATTTAATTAAACTGGAGTTTGGTGAGGAGTTTTTGAGTTCAGTTTGTGAGCACAATAACTCTTCATACTGTTCAAAAGTAGATTTGACTGAAAATTTGAATTTGCTGTAGCTGAGGAACATTTCCACCACTTTTCTTCACCAGCCTGTGCGATAATTTTTTCCCACATCCTAACAGCATCAACACCTGGTGGGTGAGCCCTGCAACTTTTCCATCATTGGATTTTCAAGAGAATGTGTGTGCAGAGATAGGAAAGTCACTTTAGGCGGTGGTGGAGACTCAAATGGGACCGAGAAAGAAAGGGGCAGCTGTAGGAAGTGTACAGCAAAGTAGTTCATTTCCTTATATTTGTTAAAGGAGTGAGTTCCCACACATTAATTTTGGCCAGATTTGTGTTACATTTTTAAGTACACTTGAGGATCCATTGATACCTGGGTTAGATAACTTACTGAGCCACTTTGCCTTTTCTTTAATAAAATAAATCAGATTTTTTTTCCAGGATGCTGTGTCTCAGCAAAATTAATGCTTTTAGGAAGAATAGAAACTCTAATGTATCTTAAATACCCTTGCCATGGTTATTCAATGGCTAGTTGTTTAAATTTAAAGTGTTCCCATGGGACAGGAAAAAAACTACTGATAAGAAACAATGTAGTCTAGTGGTAACGATCTTATGATTGTGAGCTTTTCAGTGATCATTCTAATAAATCATGTATTTTCATAACAGAACAAGATATCTTGTACTTATAAATGAAGGGTGGATATTACTACATAAACTACATACAATGCCTTTCAAGCTTTTTGTTTAGATGTTGTCTAAACACACAGCACAAATCCCTCTGTCATGGAGATGAGTGGTAGAACTTCAAAGGGACAAAGAACATACCCGCTTTATCTGATCTGGGAGAGATACAATTGGACAATGAAAATTTTTTTTTTCAGATGTAAACCTAAGGACAAGAAAAGAATGTATTTTATTGCTTTGTTTTCCCTGTGGGACACACCTAGGAAATATTATAGCGTACTTATTTTTTTCAAGTGAAGATGAAACTGTGGATTTTGTCTACAACTAAATCCCATTCAGAAGATACAGACATATTTCTTTTGAGCTAGGCAACTAAATTATATTTCTGCTGAAAATAATAATATCATATGGCCTAAAACTCAGAGCTTGCTGATAGCCTTGTCCTAATCTTAGAATCACCAAAGTGGTTGACATAATACAATTATTAGGGAACCTGCTTTTTGATGGAAACCACCTTTAGAAGTTCACGTGGATAAAAAATAATTCTCTAATAGTAATTGCAGCACATTCTTAATGAGGAAAACTGACCAAATATTTGAAATTTGTTTGTTCCCTGGAGAATGTAGAGAGGGTTTGAATGCCATTAGAACTCAAAAATAATTAATTGTTCAGCTTAACTCAAGGCAATGTTTTATGTTATGCATTACAGAAAAAAAAGTCCTCCAAGTTTCTTGTAGGTAATGCAAGTTTTATAAATAATTCCTTGTTCAAAATTGTTTTGGTTCTAGTCACAATAATATTTTATGCCCTGATTATTTGTTCCAACAGGACTGGCCTAAATGTTTGCCATCAGAGATTCCAATTAGATATTGGAGAACAATTTTCAGCAGAAGAGTCGTCAGGAGTTGGAATAAGTTGCTAGGGGTGGTGATGGAGTCACTGTCCCTGGAAGTGTTCAGGAGCCATCTGAACAGAGCACTTGGGGATATGGCTTAGGCGTGACTGTTGTGAGCTGGGTTAGGTGGATGGTTGGGACTGGGTGATAGTGAAGGCTTCTTCCAAACTTTGACGATTCTTGGATCTATGTTATGTAAAGGAAAGATGCAGTCCTTAATATACAGTGATCAGATACTCTCTTGACATCCTTAAGTTTGCAAATGATGATTTGACTGTGACTTAAAAAAACCTGTTTTGACTGTGTGAGACTGTGAGGATGGAAAAGGCACGTAGAAGGACATGCTTTGTAACTTACCCAGCACAGCCACTGTTAGAGCAGGAAGAGTTTTTGATGAGACAATAAACTGCAAAAAGCCCTCAAACTGCTAAAGGGAATTTTGGAATTGGAGTTCTTACAGATTCTTTTGGTTGTCTTAGTGTTTTATTTCATTATTGCACATTAAAGCTTACTAGGAAATTAGATAACGTGGATTTTATTTATATATACCTCTTGTAATACAATTAAGTCTTTATGATTCAGTTTGCAACTATAACATGGGGGGTTTATAGGAAATTTCAGTTCAGCTTCTCATGTAAGTGTGTGGGTGGAATATGAAAATATTATTTCATTTTTTTGTATGTACTCTTACTCAGTGCCTTTCCCATCATATTGATTTGGTACATTAAACATGATGCAAATTGCCCTGGCACTTAAATGAAACTGTGGATGAGAAGTTTTTAAGCTCTTTTTTCTTTAAGCTTACCTTTGCTAAGAATCTTTACTAAGCTTTTCAGCTTTAACTTTCTCTTCACCAGTATCACATGCTTTTGTTATAAGTATTTATTTGCTAGCATAATGATGATAAATGCAGTAAAATACTTTTTTTCTTTTAATAATTGGTAAAGGTATGTTCTGTTTCAAGGACACAGAGTATGTCTTTCAAATAAAAGCATTTTTATTAAACTAATTATAGAATTAATTACATTAATTGATTATATTATTTAAATCATTAAAATTACTTATATACTATTTGAATTAAATTATTAATTTATTATTAAACTAATTTTAGACTGGTCCTTTAATGTCTATCTAATACTAGGAGCTCCTATACCTATCAAAGATCAGAGAATAAAAATAATTATACTTTTAAAAGAATTGACTTCTTATCTCAGGCCTTCAAATTTACCCATTATCTCTTCTCCACTGTATAGAACAAAAAATAATGCTGTTACAGAGATCAGTGTGTGTCTTGTGTATCCAAGGTAATGTAGGGTGGAGCAAATGTGAAATTTATTCTATCTCACTCTAGTGCCAAATTTCAGCTGATGTTCTTCAGATTTTATTTTTATTGGAATTCACAGTGTTAGCAAGTGACAGGCCAATCAGAACACACTGGGGATATCTGGGTGTATTTCTACAAAAAACATTTTTGTCTTCAGCACCTTCACTAGTGCTGAAAGACATGAGACTGCATAAATATGGAGTTTCAGATCTTGGGGCACTTACAGAGTTGGAAGTCATGGGTTGTGTTGTTTTCATCAGTAAACCAGATAACCTGAACATACATCTCATTTGTACGTGTTGTCAAGACAATGTCAAGGCATAGTTCCATGTACTACAAGAAAATAATATAATACTTTATTAAATTCAATTCAGCCTATCATTTTTAATGAATGGCACTATTTTTATACATTTTTAATGTAAAAATACTAATTATTAATAAAAGGTTTCTGTGACTTGAAATAATTTGCTGTTCTACAAATTAAGTGCATTTTTCATTACTCTGTCTTTTAGACTGACTTCCAATTCCACTGTCTTTTTCATGTAGTATTCATAACTCTTGGCTGAAGTAACTCTGCTTCTTTTAGACAATTGCAATTGTCTGGTATTACTTCTAACTTTTAAACAAAGCCAAACAGTAGCCTTTCTTCTTCCAAACACCATTATAATTATTGTATGACAAATTATATGTATTAACAAAACTTCAGGACTAATCTGGAGCTCTGTTCCACAGGATTATAGGGATGCATATGCACGTCAAAGTTAATCTCACTGGAAATAAAACAAGCAGAAGTAAGTCTTCACATCTCTAAATTAGCCTTTTAGCTCAAAGTAAAAAATTGATGCTATTTCTGAGAAGATGAAAAGATTGAGACTTACTGTTAGTACTAGCTTACATTTGTAAGGGCTAAAGTGATGATGGCACTAGTTCTGCCTGAGAATTAAGTTCTCAAGGTAGACTAGCCATAAGGATAACTTACCAGAAAATACAAACATCTTGAAGGCATGACAGAATGAAAGCCAAATGTCAGAGAACAAGCATTTAATTTCTGATTCCTAATTTTTGTTAGCTGAACACTGCTTTGGAAGCGAAGAGGAAGCTACTCTGAACTGTGGATGTTCTGGAGCTGGATGCAGAAACCTGTCACTTGTGTCAATGTACAAACCCCTCTGGTTTCAGCAACAAAAGTGAGTATTTCCTACATCAGCTTGAAATTTTAATTACTTGACTCCATACAATTCTTGCACAAGGTTCACAGAGCTATTTTTAAATAGCATAGAAATTGTCATGTTCTTGATGTTATTTAGTTTGCTCTGGCTTTATAAAACATCAGTATCAGCTTTCATCCCAAACCAGATCCCTAAACTTTTCCTCCCTGATGGTATTTCACATTCAAATTACTAATTACTCAGGGTACAGAGACTTTCATTAAGGTATTACATTTGTTGTGTAATTGAAGAGCACCACTTCTCAGGTATTTTGACAAATTCATAGAGTGTATGTGACTAACAATTTGATGAGAAGCAGTGGAAATCTTTGCTTTTGTAGCAGGTTCCTTCTTGATATGGAAAGGATCTACAACACTCACAGATGATCTCATAGCTGACATATGTC
Organism: Anthoscopus minutus; assembly: GCA_013399455.1. Classification (NCBI taxonomy): domain Eukaryota; kingdom Metazoa; phylum Chordata; class Aves; order Passeriformes; family Paridae; genus Anthoscopus; species Anthoscopus minutus. Next base: position 96,185 of record VWYI01016806.1, on the reverse strand, counting down.
CCATCCCATTGTTCATATTTTCTTGTTTTACTTCATCAGTTATGTCACTCTTCGATGCTTTTCCTATTGCATTCTCATTGCTTTTCTTATCTCTTCTCACATTTGTTTCCTTGTGGCATTGCCTCATTCTGTACTTTACATTCTCCAAGTTCCTTGACAGCTTCTAGATATTTTTTTCATCTATGAAAAGTTTTTGTTTAGCCCTTGATTTATTTTCCTCTCGTGCCAGTTCCTTTCCTGCAATTTCAGTTGTACAGTCCTCTTGCAGTGATATTAACAATTCCCTGCCCTTATTGGCTTGCGCACAATTAGGATTTTTCAGTCACTTTCTGGAATTTTGTATTCCTCTGTTTCTAGCATTTCTAAGTACATCTGGACTTAAATTCATGTTAACCTCAAGTGCAATTGGTTCAGGACAAGCATGAATTTTTAGTATACTGAGTTTTAAATATACCAAGGGAATCAATCTAATCAAAACTTATTTTTAAAGTTATTTCTCCAGCAAAGTTTTCTACATGCTACTCCAGGCTCTCTTTCTCCACCAGCACACACCCATATATGATTTGCCATTAAACTGCTTTATAAAATTTCTGTACTTTATACAGAAAAAAAGGATAGCTTCCCATGCTACTTGTACTTTCAGCATAAATCATTGTCACAGGATAGTTTTTAAGATTGCCCAAAGTAGGTATAGGTCTTGTCCTAAAACCAAGGGAAGAAATATTTCCTCCATGAAATTCTGTTGATTTCTGGAGAATTACTTTGAACTCTTATTTCTGAAAAATCTTTCTTTCCACTGTTCTAAGTTATATACTAGCATTGTCATTTTTCTAGGCTTATTAGAAGTTCTATTTCAACGTTAAAGGCATTTGTCACATTAAAGATTAGGAAAAAAGCACGTCCAGCCAAATATGTGCAAACATAGAAACATTTCTCTCTTTTTTTTTTGATGTTGTGAAAATCCTACTATTTGAGTAAAATTTCCTGAAATTAATAAATTTATTCAAAGTAAATTCGGCTTTCAGAGGATGCAGGTTTAGTCTGACTTGTGATCAAAATAAAGGGAAATCTTTTTCATTCAGGACTTCTTATTACAGTAGTTTACTGTTAGTGAAGTATTTTATATTTTCTACAACCTTAACATAGCATGATTAATATTAACATAGTGTACTTTTCCATTAAAATATAATTTATAGAGAAAGTGACACCTTCTCCTTCATTAGGAATGCTGGGAAAATTAATTAGAATTTATAATCTAGGTTTAAATTCAAATAATATTGTCAACTTTCTTATGATGGATACAAACTTAAGTTTTAAACTGGAATTGCAGAGAGAAGTTAATTTTCAGAAGTGAGTGATGTTGTGCATTAAACCATTGCCTGAAACTTCCTAAGTAGAACAGACTAAGTTTTGTGAATATTTTTTGTTGCTTTAATTTTTTTAATATTGTGGGATTTTTCCCTCTCTATTTATTTTTATCTAATAATAGGGCAGGTGAAAAGGCAATGCAGAATCTGAGGAGAGAGGTAAATCTTCCTAGTTGTAGACAGAAAATTTAATCTGTGGAAGGAACACTTCCACTTTTTCATGCTTTATTTCCTCACTCTGGAGATGAACTATACTGGACCAGACATAGCTAAAAATTACATTAAATTTGGAATCGTTGCTAGAGTTCATCCAAGTTATCCTGAGGTACAGCTGTTCATTAGAAAATGTTCCGCTCCCAAATTCTTCACTGCATTAAGTAGAACGAATTCTTTTTCTCCAGAATTATATTTTTCTTCTATAGTGTTTATTGCATTCTGTCTTTGTGGGTTGTGGTTTGTATTCTAAGTTTTGGAAGAAGAACTAATGATTTCATTGCTACAGAAAACAAATTTCAACAATTTTAATGCAACCATCATTTTTGGATTTGTGTCTGATTTTAGCTTTTGTCCTTTTTTCCTTTCTCATTGAATTTTTGCAATGTGGGATGCACACTATACTGTAAGCTATAACTGCAAATCCCAGGGAAAGGCAGGGGTAATAAGGGATAAACACAGTATCTTGTTAGGAGACAGTGCTTGATAGACAAAAAACTCCTGCTCCTAGATTGATATTGGACAAAGAAAATTTGTTGTGCTTATATTTAAAACCAGTTTCTGGAAGGTCAGTTCACTTGTTCCTGCACTGGGCTGTATCTTGTCATTTTATGTGCTGATCTCCTCTCAATTTCTATTTGATGTTTTATGCATGGCAGTGTAGTTGCATTGGCAGGACTTAAATTGGCACAAGAGGGCAAAAGTCAAATCTTCCCTGTTCAAAGCTGTAGTCCCTAAAGACAGAGAAAGTTTGTTCCCTGTGAGGCATGAGCCTTTTTCAGTCACAGAGATGCAGGTAAGAAAGCTGCTGGCTCAGTAGAACAGCAGAGCAAGCAATAAAATAAATGCAAAAGTCAGTCCAACTGCAACCTGAGAATCCCCGTTGTGAAGGTGGACTGACCTGATTTCCTTCATCAAAAGTAAAACTCTTGCCTATGTGCTTGTGCCATCTGAGAAATGGAGTGAATATTTTTTCAACACAGAGGGACCAGCATGCCTTTTCCCCCTTTTTCCTGCCTGAAAGGCACAATCTGTGTGAGTGGCTTTGTGCTGAAGCCTTGCAGGACTAATCCTTAATGGGAATATCTGGCCCAGAATACAGATTAGGTGCTGCTCCACTGCTTGGGCTTCAGTTGTGAACCGTGTGTCAGCTGTAAAAGAACTGATATATAGACCTCTGCTTATCCCCTGAACAAGGGTCTAACAAAATGTGCTAACTGGAGCTTTCTCTTATTTTAATGAGATTTCCTATCAGGAGTGTTAGCCCATGAAGGCACCAGTATTTTTTGTGTGCTCAGTCTGATGTTTCCTAGGCTCCTGACAGGATCCATAATGGAGATACATTAACAGCTAGTAGAATCAGGATTCCCATGTATTCTAAGGGGTCTTCAATTCTTTACAGGCTCTCAGTGCAGGCAGGAAGGCCTTACTAGGGTTCACATGCAGCAAAAGTAGACATGCTCTGAAGAAAACCAGATGATGAAGACAATTCTGAGAATGCGTTCTTGAGTGAATACAACTTTGTGTTTGTTTGTAGTATGTGTAACCATGAAGGGATAAAAAAGGGCCTGAATGGGACCTATTGTTAGCAAAAGCAAAAGTCACTGCAGAATAGGAAAAAACAACTAAAGAACCAAAACAAACTAAGAAACAAAGAGTAAGCAGGTGCAGAAAAAGAAAAAAAAGTAGTTTATTTAAACATTTTAAATTTTGAAAGTAAGTCTGTTTCCTCATTGTTCTGAAGAACCAGAGCATAATTACACTGATTTACTGTCCTTCTCTCTGAAGCTTTTGAGTGCCAAGTTGCAAGAGAAAGTGAGTAATTTTCTTGAGAGGGTAATTTTCCTCTAATTTTGAATTCTCCCATTTTTCTTTACCTATTTTTTGATGGATGTTTACTTCTTTCATATTTGGGCAGCTTTAGGGACTTCATTGTAAGTTTTAGCCTTAAAAATGAATACTGCAATGAATTCCATTGTCATTAGTAAAACAAGGAATCATTTAGAAAACCCAAACAAAATCCAAGGCACAGGGGAGTTAGACATATATAGTAAGAATAGGCTTCTGTCATGGTGAACTTATACTTGGAAGGGACCAAATAATAAGAGAAATGTTATTATCTCATTTAAGAATGTGGGATGAAGAACAGAGCAATGATGTGACTTGACTAATGGTGTAGGTCTGAGCTGGGAACAGAATCCAGACTGCCTGACTCCCCAGGCAGAGCATTAAACAGATTGCCTTTCTCTCCTTCTTGAGAAATAAGTGAGGGCTACCTGTTTAAAAGCCTGGATTTGGTTAAATATACATTGTATATTTGATTTAGTGAATTGTCTTTTTATATTGATGGTATTTTCTAAAAGAATCTATAGTGAAATTCACTAATTATAAATTATTTATAGTCTGTGTGCCACTACCATAATGATACTCCTTTCTAATCAAAGTGGCTGTATCATGTCAGAAGATACTGGTGTTTATCTTTCAGGGAATAAGCACCAGAAAATGCTGCACAGGATTTCTGTTCCTTCTAAGCAGCCCTTGTTAACATTTAACCCTGAAACACATGGTGTAAGTCTGAAGGACCAAATATAAATCTGTTGCCTGGAAAATGGTTTTAAATATATATGTAAAAGTCTATTTTTTTGGACTTAATATTATCTAGTGTGTACTACAGAAAACTCCTTTAAAACCACCCACAGTGATATAGCAGTATATGTCCAAAAAAAATGTTTTTACAGTTCACCTCTATAAAATATATTCTTCATTTGTAAATTAGAATCCCAGCCCTGCTGGTGGCTGAATTGGGTAGACTTTAGCCTGGAGATACACACCTTTTTAGGTAAAAACAAATTACCTAAAATTAGACTAATCAATGTTTAGAACAAACTACAACTTACAAAAGAAAATAAATAAGTTGCTTAATTCCATAGAAGGTGTGTAGAAAAGTGAATGGTACGATCTGTAGAAATGGGGATTAAAGTGGAACTTTCTTTACTTAGTACAGTAACCATGACAAAAGCTGGAGCTTGCACATTATGAATTCCCAGACATGTCTCTAAGCTGTCTTTAATGAATGCTCTTCTCATTAATTTAAATGCTGCTAACATGCAGCTAGCAATAAGATAATTGAAGAAGTTCTTAATTTAGAAGCCTGTTCTCTGGTTATTCCACATGAAGTAGCAGAACTATAAATCATTAAATTCAGGGCAGAGATAAGAGTTTTCAGAGATGCATTTAACAGCACCGGGGAGGAGGGGTAGAAGAAGGAAAGAGAAGTGCTCATTGCTCTTTAAAGGAGGAAAGGGACCATTGGTTTGAAGGACTATAAGTTTCTTTTCCTAAGGCCTGCTGTCCTCCAACAGAGACTTCATTTTCATGGTAATTCAAGCTTTTGGGGCAGGAGCTGTCCTTTTGTTTTGTATTTGCACAGCACTAAGGGTAACAAAGTTCTGGAGCAATAAATTGGGGGACCACAGTAATTCACTGGGAAAAACACTGGAAAGAATATGAGATCAAGTAATACATCATTTCAAGGACATTAGAGCAAAGGAGAAAAATTCCTTTTCTTCTGCTGGTGAATTTAGGAACTTTCTATGTTTGTTGCTAGGACACCTGCCATCCAAAACTTAGCTTTGTGCAGAGAGTTACCTCCCTTCTCATTCATTTGGATAGTATTCCCTGGGTTCAATCCTGAGTTTGCTGTCAGATACCTCCAATTTCCATTTTAGCTGATATGTGAGTGACCCAGCATTGTAAAGCAGCTCATGTTGAAATATTTTTCTGTAAAAACTTTTAGGTGTAGTGAAGTTTGTAGGCTTCAATACAAAACCATAAAACCTGTCTGCTTCCTTACTGGAGTTTGCTCCAAAGCATTATGAACTGAAGATTAGAACTTCTATGGAGGCTGAATTTAGCTGCCTTTGCTTTTGTGGCATTTTATGTCAGTTTTGTAGAGAAATTATTGAATTCCTCATTTTGAAATACTTTAGCACAAGAAGACCTTATAGTAAGTGATGTGAACATGTAACATCTGATAATGGATTTCTACCTCTGTGCATCAAAATCAACAGTGTAGTGACACCTATTTAAAAAGGTTTAAAATTAGAACAACTCTGGATTTTCTTTAGTTTTAAAACAAGAAAAATCCCCATACTTCTGTAGTTTATTTTTGTAATAAGCCAGGAAAGAGAGTTCATTATAAATCATGTATGATGTAAAATAACTGAATTTCAGTAAATCTGGCTTCTAGCCTGACTTTGTATGACTGTATTTGTCTAATACAAATAATCCAAAATTTAATATTGTACTGGAGCTACATTTTTAATTGCATAGTTCTTTGTGTCTCAGGAAAAAATCTCAAATAAAAAAAATAACAATGAAAAAGTCAGACTTAATGTTGTTAATTTAGTATCCATATGTAAGAAGCCTATGGATAGTAAACTGATATTTTAACATACTAGGATATGTAAGGAAGCTCTTATCCCAGCCATCTCTACCTAAATTGGTTTTGGAATGTTCTGTTTTTTCTTTCGGAGTCTGGTTCATCAGCTGCTCTCAGCCAAGCACTGCTCCCTGAACTGCACTGTGTGCAGGTGGGTACAACTCTGACCATTTAAACATGGCTCTAAAGGTTTTCTTATACCATGTGGGTAAGGAATAGAATGAGGTTTCTCTGTGCCATTTAATGTTACTGCCATGGAACAGTCTACTTCTGCTAGTAACAGCATTTACTGTGCCCATCAGGTGGACAGGATGCTCTTTCCTTCTAACCTCTCAAATTCCCCAGCTTTTCAGTGTATTAGGCTACATATCTAAAGGTTTTTCCCCAAGGGCAAGATATCAGCTAATTACTATTAGCTTGTTAACTTGACTAGGGTAACAAAACCAGTTCTATTTATTATCAGGTAGAATTTTTCAGATTTAGCTTTTTTTTAGTTTGGGTTTGGGTTTTTTTGGTGTTTGGTTTGATTTTGGTTTCTTTTTTGTTTTCTTTTTCTTTTTTTTTTAGACAGGGTGGTGTTTGAAGGAAGTTTGTTTTCTGTTAAAAGTGTAAACCCTTCCTCTACAGATTGCTCCAGCAGTTAGTCCTGATCCTTGATGGAGTTCAGAACATTGCAGAATAAAACTGAATCTTTATATTAAATTATCTACTTATTTAAGCACCAATTATCACTGTTAAGGTGGAGTTTTGTGTGAGAGTTCAGTCTGGGTAAAAAAATATGGAACAATGAAAAGCACATCATCTCTTACTGCAGCCAAATATTTGTAAACTGAAGTTGCTGAGAGAGTAAGTGGTAACAGTCATCTTGCAAACAGATGGGACAGTCCTGTGTTTGTGAACTTTTGCCCTAGGAAGAAAGAGGGTAAAGGAAAGAGGAGAAAGTACAAGAAATACTTAGTAATTATTATTTATTGCACAGTATTACCTTGCAGTTATTGTTTTGTTCAGGCATATGTGTATAATATTCATCAAAATAGTCTCAGAGTAATTCAGATAAAACATGTAGGTGTAATTTTGAAAATTGCCACTGGATGTTTGTATCATTTTTGGGTTGGTTCCTTTTTCTTAGTCACAGTACACAGTGTGACGGAGTGGTCACTAGACTATTAATGATCTCATAGATCAAATTGCATTCTATAAACAGAAATTTACACCCTGTTCTTTCAACTTAATGGAAAAATAATTTCAAATTTGCCATAAAGAGTCTGCACTATCTATATGTTAAAATCTGCTTTGAAGTCTTAATAAATTAAATTCATAGGGTTTGCAAAGGTGTCTTAGAGTGGTCTAAATTTAGATGAGGAGGTAATGTATTTAAGGGTAATTACTTTTCTGTGCAGTGATGTTAAGTGCTCGTCTACTTTAATGCATGAATTTGGTTGCAGAATATTTTAACTTTTGATGTTTAGAATTCCCTGTGCACCTTGACTGCCATTAATGCAGGATGTTGATCTTAATTTATTTTTTTTTATATCCTTTTTCATAACTGGCAGTATCCCACTATTTCATACACAGTGAAATAACTAACACTTCCACACGTGGCTAGGAAGGAAATACTTTCTACAGAGGTTTGTACATGAAATCTATTGGTGGGTTTGTTCATTCTCTGATGTTGTCTGAAATATGCTTTATTACTTTGCAGCATCCTAACAGGGTTATCCTGTCTCTAAAACTCCACTGACTCCATTCCCCCAACCATTACAAACTGCCCACAGGCTTTCACCATAATCTCTGAGACACTGCCAGTACAAATCACCTGGGGATGAGCTGAAATTAATGCTAAAGGCAGGGATACTGCTACATTCAGAGCTTCCTGCTTCCAGTACAACGCTGGTCAGGTCCAGGATACAGCCCATGAAGAAACAACAGCTGGAAACAGCCTTTCCATCTTTCAAAGTAATCACCAAAAGTGCTATTTTAAGATAAGGCTTAAATAATTTGACTTTGCATACTGCTGCCTCTTTCATAGCCTAGCTTCCAGTACCAAATGCACTGCCTGTGTTTGTTTCCATGCACATTTTGATATCAAGTTTTGGTATCAGGTTTGAAATAGCATGAATATTTTAGGTTTTAAAATAGTTTTATGCCTAAAATTGTTTATGCTAGTGAAATCTTCTCCTTCATGGAGTATCAGTTTTTTAGTTCAGGAAAGCACTTGTTTAGTAGGGAATATTTTGTAGAAAAACTGTTGAGTCACAGTCATTTAGGGGCTTTGGTGACCAATGACCCCTGGTTGTTTTCACTGCAGAGTGGTCACTGTGCCTGATACCATGGAGAGGCCTCTCTCATGTTTGTATTTTGTATTTTCATTAACAAAGCCCCACATTTACACTGTGAAGATTTCCAACACTGCAGATTGCAACAGGAATGAAATATGTTGAGCACAAACACACTGCTGTACCGGCTCAAACACACATTTGCTGCTGTTGCAGCCCCTCCGTGGAGCATTCTGGTCATGTGGATACCCTCTTCAAGAACTTAATGACAAAGTCTGGTCAAACAAAGGTAAGTTTAAAGAAGTTTAATTTGTGTAACCAGGCCCAGACTTTGTGCAAGAGTGACTCAGGTAAGTGCAGAAAGGCCATTATGTCAGCAGGAGAGGGCCAGGATGATAAAGGAGGTTTGGTAAAGAACGCTTGTAAATCTTATTACTTCAGCTCTAGAATTCATAAATTCCAGTAGCACAGAAGTTGTTAATTTAAGGGTTCTCCCAATAAAGGATTGATAAGTTTTAAGCATTTGAATAATTAGTCCTAATTGTGTAGCTAAGAACTCTAATAGGCAGAAACAGAACAATTTCTAGTCAGCAGAACTTTTGAGAAAGTTTTCAAGCTTATTGCTCTAAATTAAATGAGCATTTTTAAAATGCAACCAAATGTTTTTAATAAAGGTCATAACATTAAAAAAGTAAGTTACTAGAAAAGTGGAAAAAAAAAAGCTACTTTCTCTGGCTTGGTTTCTTATAGCAGACAAAGCATTTATTGCAAAGGGTCATTGACATGATGGCAGAACATGAAAGAACTGCATTGAGAATTGGAGCTACTTTCAATAACACAGCTGGAATGACTTCAGTAGAACTTCCAAAAAAGCTTTTTGAGATATTTGGAATTTACATGTTCTCTTGATTTAAGGTATATTAAAAAGTTCTGCAAATATATTTGGTGCAACTTTGCTTTATAGTCTATAGATAGAATAATGTAAAACTCTTTCATTTCCATGGGAATAATCTTATGCTTATTTCATTGTGAGTTTCAGATGAAAATTTGTGGTTTTGGGGGTTTTCTTATATGTACATGTGGTTTAAAACATATTTTATGAAAATACAGTGTAAAAGCTGCTCATGTGAGGACTTGATTTTGGAGAAGAAAATAAAAACAAAAGTTGAGGTTGAAGAAAATGTTATCTTTAACAGTGATTTCTTGTAAATGGCTTTACTTTTTTGAACGTAGAAATATGAATGCTACAAAAATTCATAATGGTTTTATTGGGCTGGTACATATTGTTTAGAAGTAAATAACACAGGTTATCTTAGTATAATACTGCACCTTTTCAAGTGGGTTATTCAAGCTCTCCCATTCATTTTAACTAATTAGTCTGGCTGCTTATCAAGAAGTGACTTCAGTAAGGAAGCACAGTAATTAAAATAGCAAGCACTCCTTTTCTTACCCTTCCAAGAAAATGCATATGAACTCAGTGTAAAAGAACCAATTTATTTGCAGCTTCTTTTCTTTGATAACTCATGTTACATGCAGCATGATTCACCCCAGAATGTTTATCTGTCATGGAGGAGGAGAATGAAAAATTCTAAAACCACCTTAAATATATCATTGCCTTGTAGGCAGTGATATTATTTCCAGGAGAAAGAGCTCAGTTATTTGTTTGGAGAAAATTCCTCCAGGCCCTGGGCCTTGTACCCTTTGTTCCTGACCACCTCAAGACAAGCAATTAGAAAATCTCCAGCTTCGGAACCAAATTGTTCCCAGGGCAGCTCCGGCTCCTTGTGAAAAACTGAATTTGGATTGCTGAGATTGTAATGCATCCTCTGAATATTATTGTTAATACATTTTAAGAAACTGAAATAATGATAAGGGTTGGAGAGTGTTCAGAGAATTTCACAGTCACCTGTCAAAGTTCACACTCTCTTGCTATCAGTGAGAAGAAAAAAAATAATATAAGACTAAATTTACAACATTGCAGAATTGTCACTCCTAAGAAAAAAAACCTAGCTTTGGAGAAAACTTCAGATGTCTATGAGTAATTTTTGATGGTTTTTACTGTCTTTATTTCACACATATAAATTCACAAAAAATAATTATCCATACTTTAGGTTGGAAAAGACCAGTGTCAAATTCAACTGTATTTTTATTACAAAGGCATCTTCACTCTGGGTGTTATGCATGGCTTTAATGTGCAACTACCTGATGGAGGATCACCATATATATTAAGGAAGTTGGAAAGAACTTATTTTTTTAATATCAACTTATAGTAGAGGGACCTGCTAGTGACTCTTGTGGCTAAGAATACATAATCTCTCCAACCTGCTTTTAATGTGTGCTCAACAATGGACCAGCAAGCTCTGTGAAGTAGCCATGCTGCAGGCAACATGAAGAAAGCTGTAAACTGAGCCTAGAACTCCTGTGGCCACAGCCAGACATTTATTATTCTGGGGAGGAATAAAGAGAAACAAGAACAGGCAGTTAGCTGTAGGAGAGAACAAATTCATCCAAACGGTGGTGTTGTATGAACAGACTCAAAACAATTGAATAAGAAAGGGAATATTTTCACTTCTTTAAAAATACAATTTTAAAGATGCTATGTCAGATATCTTTCCAACAGTTGGTATTTTTCTGTACTAATTTAGTGAAACAGGTAGAATACCAGCTTGTGGCCTTTTGGACTCTCTCTTGCAGCTTCTCTCCACTTTTGCCAGCTTCTTTCCACTTCAGATACATTTGCCCTGTGTTCAGCACCATGAGAGTGCAGGGATTTATTTAGGAACCTAAAAGAGGAAACAGATTATCGCAGAGGCTAAGGGCAACATTGGAAAGAAACAGGAATGTCAGCCCATAGCTAAAGGATAATGTCATTGGTGAAACAGAATATGAGGGTTCTGGGACAGAGGTGAGCATGCAGATCTCTGAGCGGGTCCAGCGAGTGTCTGCTGCCTCGATTCCCTTGGAAGGGAGAATTCATGGAGAGCTGTGCCCAGGGGAGCTGTGTGAATCAGCAATCTGCCACTGCTGCTTTGTGAGGGATGAGAGCTGGGCCGAGCTCCTGGTGAGCAGGCTGAGTGGTTTTGTTACTGGGACAACAGGGGTAAACTTCAGCTGTGTGGAGACCTTTCCAAGGAGAATGCTGGCACAGTCCAGCTGTGAGCAAAACTGGGCTCGTGCAGTTTGTGCATCACAGACACGAACAAATCTTAGTGCTGTTGTGATCAGATGAAGAAAATATTTGTAATCGAATTGGGTTGGGCTGGGGGAAAGAAAGTCTGGAGTCAGGGACCGGCCACATTGTTTGAAACTGTCTGAAAAAAAAATTATTTTTCAAAAATTATCTTGGCAAATTATTTTAATTTCCAAGAGCAGACAGATGAGTGTTTTAGATATAAAGCATGACTCACAAATTGAATATAAACCTGGAATGTTTTAAGGATTTGAATGTACTGGCTAAAAGGACAAAGCCCAAAGCATCTTTTTGCTTTGAGTGACATCAGAAAACATAAAAAAAACCATACAGCTTTCTTATGTGACCCTGAATATGCATGCCATATTAATTTTTTTTTTTTGAAATCTAGGATTATTGCTCAAGTTAAGAAGATACAAAATAACATGAAAGATATTAGGACAGTATGCTGTTATCTCTTGAAGGGTATTTAAACTGAGAGAGGGCAAGTTTAGATTAGATATCAGGAAGAATTGCTGTGCCATGTGGCGGGTGAGGCTCAGGAACAGGAGAAGCTGCCCCATCCCTGTGGGCAGTACAGGAGCTACCGAGGCACAGCTCTTCAGGGTGACTCAACACGGCTGTTCCAGGCTGCCCACGAAGCTCAGGCTGGGTGCTCGAAGGGAGTTCAGAGAACAGCTCCAGGCAGAGCCTCCGGAGGCTGAAGGAGGCAGCTGAGCTGGGCTCTGCGTTCAGAGCAGATCTGAGTGCAGGACAGCACAGCGCTGTTTGTGCCGGAGACATAAAAGCTGGGTCTGCACCAGTGCTTGGTGATGAGAATGGGTCTCATCCACTGTGTTTGAAATGAAGTTATGTGCTGACAAAAGGAAAATGTTAGGGATGAATAAACCCAAGGTATATTTGTCTAAATGGCTAAAGACCAGAGAGAAAAGAATATGATAAGTGTTAGCATTTCAGAGTTTTGCTTTTCACATTCTACATTTTTGATGTATGAAATATTTTCATTTTCTCTTCTGTATTTTATCATAGCCTTTTAAAAATAATGAACTTTTTCCTTACAAAATATTTTTTTTAATGAAGAACTTCAATTTGTTCTGAAAGTAAACAATTATTTCCTTCACTATTTCCTTAATATTTGGAAACTATAATTCAGTAAATAACTTTCTAAAACAAATAGTTGATTCATTTTCTTAGAGGGGAGTTTAGTTACTGTGTTTCATGGTAAAAATGGAATTTAGTGTGTAAAATTTGTTTTATTGCCAATATCAGTGTTTTTGTGCTTTTGTAAAATACACATTCACCCACACACAGATTTCAAGTGACACAGTTCTTGAAGGCTTATAAGCTTTCTGTAGCACTTTTTTTTTTTATTCTTTCAAGCAACCCACATATCTTCACTTTCTGTGCCTAGAAAAATTGTATTTGTGACTCTTTACTGAATGGTGGGCCATATCAGATATGGAGGTATGTGGCAAGTGCATAAGAATAGCGCTTTTTACCACAAAAATTATTAAACAAGGACCTAATACTAGAAGATGCTGATTTATAGATTCAAAATATACCCTGCACTGCTGCAGAGCTTGTTTTACTCCCCCATTTGCTACTGATGGGACAACTGTGCTTGAACATCTGCCAGAGTAGATATTCCAGAAAGGTTTAAAATATTTTCTTCCAACATAAATAAAGCAATTTAAATAAAAACTCCACAAACCTGGTTTTATTCTGGAGGAATAGCAATCACAATGGGACTTCTGAAATAGCTAGTCTGGAATAGCTATTGTGGTAAACTGCCAGTGTATGAAGGGAGCACTTGCTGATGGGTACTGAAACAGGTTTAAAAAAAACCCCAAAACATTAAAAATTATATTAGCTGTTTAAAAGGACATCTTGGCTTAGAACAGAGCCAAGATAGACTCAAAGGAGGCAAGATACCTAAATATTTAAACAATAAAATATCAGAATATATTTGACCCTGTTCAAATTCACAGGAGAGGTGAAGGTCTCAAGGAGCTTTTCTTTTGCAGATGTTCCTATGTGGCTTACTGGAAAAAAGAGAGTAATCCAGTGTCAGGCAGTGTCAGCTAAAAAAGGATCCCTGAACAAATTTACTTCCAGGATGGCTGGGTGGTCAGAGACCTTCACTGAACTGACAGATAAAAATGGCTCTTGTCATGACTGTTTATGTCTGAGAGCTCAGGTCCTGCCCTGGCTCTGGGCTCTGGCAGGGCAGAAGCACCTCTGCAAGGCTGGGTAGGCCTGGGGCTCCAGCTCCTTGGGAGTGCAGCCTTCAGACTCATCTGCAGATGAATTAACTTTGAGCTTTAAAGCACAGTGCAATGATTTTAATGACACATAGTTGGAGAAGCTAAAATATTGTAATTTCCTATCACATGATCATGCTGAGTATTTACAGATGAAGAAAGGAGCTTGCAAAAATATAGTGACAAGTTCAAAGTAAATGGGGAGAAGCAAAATTCTTTTTGCTGAATTTTCTGTCATCACTAAAATGAGAACATTTTGCTCTCACCATGTGTTTATTAGTGAGAGGATCTCCTAAATTTTTAAACAGTTATTTACACTTGACATGAGGAAAAGTCTCTTGAGCCTTGCTCTGCATTTAAAAGAACATATTAGATCATATTTCATGTACCTTTAGTATGTCCCTTGAGCTGCATTGTTTGAAAAATGGAGTACAAAAATGGTGAAACAGAAATACCTGCCAGCCTCCTTTAAATTTAAAGCATCTCTCCTCACTCTACATGCTTGAAAATAAAAATCTTTCTGCATTATATAATGAAAACATAAGTAGTGCTGTTGTTGTCTGCAACAAAAACACATTTAGAGTTTTGTTACTAGCATATTTCTATTTTTGCTTTCAACATTTTCATTATTTCTGTGAAAGCTTCCTGACTGAACCTTCTTCTCTAAGAATTTTTTACACATGAATGACAGATCATTCTAATTAGCTTTTTAATCACAGCTAGAGAAGGCCATTTAGAGCACTCCTGACTATTAGAAATTAGTCCATGTGGGGAAAAATAAGCGGTAATTAGAAATGAAAAATAGCTACTGTCATTTTCCACTGACAAAAGGAAAGGGAAACAATTTATACACCTCATAGCAAACACAGACTTGGACTGGAAAGGATTGTTTGGCTCAGAGTCCATGCCTTGAAATTATCTGAAATTTAACTAGTTTTATGACAGGTATTTGCTAAGAAGATTTTGAAGGCATTGGTATTCTAACTTTCTAAATTCTTGAGGCAAGTCCATTGCATCATCTGGATAAAGAGCATCCCAGTTATGTTAAATGGAAACGCTTTTTGTAAGAGTTGGGAATAAGAGTAACAAGGCACTATCACTGCACTGTGCTACAACCCATGGAATAGTAATAAACTTTAGGAATCTTCAAAACTCTCAGACTGAGAGCCCTGGCTACGAATTTGGTTCTTGTTGCAGACCTGAAGTACCTCTGGTGGCTGAATGCCTCCAGGCTCTGGAAGCAAACCCCGAATTAAGGAAACCCTTACTGCAGTCATCTGCCCAAACTACGACAGAAGGAGCCAGTGTTTGAGGCCAGCACCTGGAGTGCACGTGGCATCACAGGGAGGGAGTTTCTTATGAGTAACAGGAACAAGTTGGGTGCAGATCCCTCCAGGACACTCAGCCAAATGCACTTTGGATCTCTCTACTCTAAATGCACATATTTGGCTCCTATTCAAGATCAGCTAAAGCAAATGTGATTAAGTATTTGTGTTCCTAGCTCTTCTCTGATGTTTCAGGTCTACATCCAGGGGAGCATAAGGGACAAAGTCATTATAATTTCTCTAAGTCTATAAATATGTGATTTGAAAGATAGCAATACTCTAATTTGAAAACTTTTTGTAGCACATTTAAAAAAATAAACAGGCACAGAACAGTTTATTCTAGTTTTTATCCCCTTTCCTCTAATTCCCTCATACCTGGCAATGTTTTTTATCAACCTATTTATTTTGTTAACTCTCTAATAGCTATTTCTGTTTAGTTCAATCTACTTTTTGTAGCATGTAAATATTGTTGTTCCCTACTAATTCAGTATTTTGTTTTCTTAAATATTTATATGCAGAGCTACTGGAAATACAGGGGGTTGTCACAATAGGGAACAGCTGTCTATGGACTTCACTGTGTCAGACACCACCACTTTACAGTGATCCCTGTCCAATGCATGAAGAACCTCTGGAAGGAGTTTCTCTGCTACAGGCAAACATTTGTCACCTTTTGTTTGCAAATATCAAGGTAAGGAACTAAGCAAATACATGATTACTTGTGTTCAAGCCTGCTTTCTCCTCTGATAATTTATGCATGGCTTATGATTATGTATTTGCTGTACAACTTTGGGATTCCCTGCTGGACTCTGCCCCAAGCACTGGCCATGGGCCCACTGGCTCCAAATCAGTTCTCTGCATAGAAGGGTTTGCTCCTGGCTCCTTCACAGGGAAGAGTTCAGTTTATGTTGCCTGCATCCACCAATAAAACTTGGAATCACCAGACAGCACCAGGAACCCCAGCACTTCTGGGCACTTCTTCCTTTGTGGCAATTTTTCATTTTGACACAGATTGTGAAATCTGAATTTCCAGGAAAGCTTGTTCATGCTAGGTCAGGAATTAACAATACTGTGTAAGTGCTTTTCAGAAAACAGGCTTTGATTTTTTTGTACTTGTATTTTGTTAAATTCACATAAAACAATGTATTAAGCTTCAAAGGAATTAGCAATAATCATATGATATTTTCCCTTTACCAGTTTTCATTTAGAGTGGTGAATCTTCTTGAGGGGAAGAAAACTTTGAATAAAAGTAGCAGTTCAAAATATCTTTAGAATGTAGGGAACAGTGACAAAACTGAGTTTAATTTAAATGGAATTGTTCATTTAGGGAGTGTGGTTTATAAGATGTTAAAACAGCTGCAGCTGTAGGGTGATGATAGATACTTGTAATTGTAAACAAGGGTTTGTCACCTCTCCACTTGCAGTCAGACTCACTTTGGAATGGATTTTGTCTAGTTAAAAATTGATTTTATATTTTCTTGTCACATGTTTAGAATCAGATAATTATCAAAAGCTAAAACTGGTTTAAAACCTTTACTTCAGTGGTGGCTGCCATGATAAGAATGTGCAAGATACACTACTGGAGTAATTGGGAATACATTCAAAGGCAGTAATCATTGTATCCTGCAGAGTGAAATGAGATTCTGTATCAATATCCATGGATATTGGTAAGTTAGTTTCAATTATTGTGCTTTAAGAACATTTTGTCTTTTAAAGTTATTTAGAGAGCGTAAGGATCACTGTTTAATCTGAGGAAGTTAGGATGCTGTGTTTCATTTTGCTGTTTAATTGCTTTTGGGTACCTATACTGTATTGGAAAATGCAATGCTACTGTAGCTATCATTTCTGTTCCTTTTCTGCTGCTGGGCATGAGTTACAGTAAAAGGTTATAAGGAGCAGCTTTTGGATTTGAGGGATCTGATTTACTTCTCTGTATAGAGTAATTGTTAATTGGAACAGCTTTAACTCTGTACACACAGAGAATCAGTAAGTGGGAGTACTGGTAGAGAACTGAAGGAAGAGACATGGTGTGAGTAGAGCCTGTAACAATTTCCACTGCCTGACATTTGGTGTCAGGAACTGAAGATCAAAAGACCTACCTGGAATAACAGGCTCCTGCTTAGAGGTCATGAAGAGAGGCAAGAGATTGTGCATTTTTTGGATGGATATTAGCACACTTTAAATAGGAGTAACAGTTAGACAGTAGTGTTAACACAGTATTTAAGATCCCCTGGTGTGGTTAAATATTGCTTGGGTTTTCCATTTGAGCTCAGGTTTGTGTATCTACCTCCACCTCAACTGATGGGATGAAGAATATAGATACACTCAATTCAGTCTCTACTCTGCTGTTAGTTCCTGATGAAACAGACATTTTGGCTTAATGTAAGTAAGTATTAATAACTTTTTATTAAAAGGTGGATTCAGAAGACAAGAAATAGGAGTATGAAACTTTCAGGTAAATAATTTTATGTCCAGTAATCTTATATTATCTGTACAAACTTCCTCCAGAAATTCAGCACTCTACTATTAAATATAAGTATTGAAAAACACTTGAAACCAGAATAATTGTTAGTAACTCTATGTAATTACTTTCTCCCTGGGTTAATATTTAACTAGCACAGATCTGTGAAAGCCAATTGAGATCAGCTTTGTTATACTACAGCACAAGAGAGATGAATAAATGGAGTAATATTTTATTGATCAGAAACAATACTTCTCTCAGCAATTAAAATGCATGATTCATATGAACAAGGTGAAAATGAACAACCAAAAAAATAACTTCACATTTTTTCCATTTTGTTCTTAGTGTAAGCAATAAATACAATGCCATAGCTTCTATTAATCTTATTTACATAGTACAATAAATGAATGTTGCCTGGTTGCCAGCCCAAATGTTTCTTGACATCAAAAGGAGTATTTGTTGCAGCTTTTCTACAGCCAAATACTCTTGTAGATCACCACCATGAAAACCTGCCTAACATAAATGCCAACACTGAACTACCTACTGAGGGACCCTGCAATGCAGCTGTTTATTAATTGAAGACAGTAGCATTAAAAATAGACATTTTCTCTCATTGAATCATAACATGCTGGTGTTACAGATAACAAATATATGACAACTATTGCTGTAGCCCCTGTAGATTGATACAACAAATCCTCACAAAAAAAAAAGAAAAAGAAAAAAATAACAGGTAATAAACAAATAATAATCTGTGTGTTCAAAGGAATCTCATAGCCTTGCCAAAGAGAGTTTACTTCCATCCCAGAGAATACAGCAATGGACTACAACATTTTATAAAGTAGAAGAGACCCATGAGAAATCAGCTTAAGGATTTGATTTTAACTTATGGTGACAGAAAAACATTTTAAGCAGCACAATCTTCTCTTAGCTATGTAGGAACTGAAAAAGGTGAGGTAGGAAGACAAAATAAGGAATTGGTATTTTCCAATGCAAATTAGAAAAGAGATTATCTAACCTCAGCAGGAGAGGTGAAATATAGCTCTGCTATACCATGTGACCTTTCACAGCCAGAAAGATTTTCGTGCATATCCAGCTGGATGTATTTCTTTTCCAAAGTGAAGATGGGGGGAGGGTTGCCTAGAAGGAAGCTGTGATTGTCCACCCAGAAGTAGGATAATTTCTGTATAAAAACAACTTTCCCTCCTAAATTACCCTTTAAAGTTTTTCTAACAGAGGATAGGGAGCAATTATAAAGATGTACTGAATAACAAAATCTGTGGTCTGTTAAATTTGAACTGTCTCTCCGAGAACGAAGCTTAATTAAAGTCTAATACTGTATCACACTCTAAATGAACATCTATGTGTTAATTACAACAATAATCCACCAGGTACCATGAAACAATTGTCTAATACTATGCCATAAATGGCTTACAGCATGTTAAAATGGACAGACACCTGTCTGGGCTTTGAGTCTCAGAGGTACCTGCAGATTCTGCAAAGGGAACTCAAGACAGATTGATACAGCTGATTATCTGGTCCCACAAATTGGTTTCCACAAATGGAAAGCTGCTACACTGGAGCAGGTATTTTCTGCACCACTGATATCTTCAGAACATTGCACAGATTTTAAGTAACACTGCAAAGATCAGCATGTTGTAGCAGACATTATTACTTTAACTCTTAAAATTTAAGAGACTGTGAAATCTGATTGCCAGATCTCACAATGTAGTGTACTCCACACTACACAATCCAACAGATTCTTCAGATCATTCCCATCAACTGACCAGACAGCCCTGCTGAAGAGGAAAAATCTTTATTTGTGCATCCTAGCTGAGATTCTATATTGTGAAACTAGATCTTTAACAAAACACTTTCTATATTCAATCTCCAGATATAAGAACTGTAAAGAAAAATAAAGGTGCAAGTGGCATGAACTTGCCACATCTTTCTAATGTTTTCTAAGTACAAAGCATTTAATGCCTTATGAAGTCACAAAGTAATAAACACTGAAAATTACCTAGACACTAATGAAGTGTAGAGAAAAGCTACTGACAAAAATGTTTAAATGTCAAAGTCAAGGCATTTTGTATACAATAATTTTGTATGCAAAATTATTTCATACTCATCTCAGAAAGAACTGTCTTCCATTTTTTTGAGTGGATTACATACACCAGAAATGTGTTCATTAGCAAAACAGTCTGTCACACTTCCAGGATCAACTTTTTCCTCTGCCTAATTTTGGTTTCCCACTCTTCAAGTAGACTTATCTGCAAATGAAATATATATAATTTTTTCTTACATTTTTAAGTTTCAGCGAGCTCACTTGTTTCATGCCCTCATTCTTGAGCATTGTTGTCATTTCACTTAACAAAACTACTAATTCTTTAAAGCGTAAAGATTTAGCAAAAACATAAATTTCTATAAAGACACATTTTCTCAAGATCTTCCTGATAACCTCATAGTTTTCAGTGAGACGTTTATGCACCAGCAAAACCAAAGAAACAACATATAAAGTACTGTTCTTAGTTAATTAACTGAGACAGAGATTCAGAATCAACCAGTCCAAAATAATGTTGAAATTCTCAATCCATAAAGTTTTGAATCTGTATTATACAAACTTTATACTGCATTTTTCCAAATAATGAGAATTACTAACATCAAGTTGCTTGACTAGTCTGAGTCTCATATACTGGCTTTAAAGGTAGCATATCATGTGCACTGTGCTCAGTCTTGCATGCTCATCTAGACAACAAAAACAGCCACAAAATTAACCAAAGCTTTGCCTCAAGAATGAAGGAATAAGATATCAAGCATATGGCCAGGGAAAAAAAGTAAAAGTAAAATCAGAACAATGTTGTTACAATTTCTGTACATGGATCTTCTCCAGTTGAGTAAATTCCTTTAGCACACAGTGAAGTTCCACCAGCTGCAGTTACTGCAAGTGTCTGGAAGGACTTAAGTGACTCAGGTTACTCCTTTGCTTTCGGACAGCGAGGCCTCATCAGTCTGGTCTTTGTTAAATCCAGAAGAATTCCATACAATTCAGGAGAAGGAGGCACTTCTGAATATCCTGAAATAGCTGAAATAAAATTGCTCAAATCTTACGTTGTAGTACAGAAGTGCATCAAGGCTCACACTGGAAGTGGTGTCTCTGTGCTTGGTGTAAAACAGTGGGAAGAAAACAAACTGGCCAAACCAAAGCAAAACATCAATCTCTTCAACAAAAACAGCAGTATCTATCTTTGAATCTGTTACCTCAGACTACCTGTCAGGCTTTTTTGACAGCCAAAAAAAGTGCTGGACCAAAAAAGAACCTGGAAAACTTCTTGCTATTATTGCACCTACTCATACCATTTTGCTTTGTTCTATTTCAGATTGAATTAAGACAACAGAGTATTGTATTTACACTCTAAGATTCTATAGGCAAAGGATGTGGCTTCAACACAGCACAGTCTTACACAAACTCCCAAGAAAATAAGAAATCCTTCATTGATTCCCTTTGTACAAAAATTTGCCAACTTTGTCTACACAGTAGAAACGGAAGAGGCAAAGTTTGTATCCTTATATAAATGCACATACATATATAGATATATATGTACAGAAGTCCATACTGTATAGATACACAAACATACATATGCACGTGTGTACACACACACACACACACGTATGTATGTACAAGACACGCCTTGGTTTAGTGTGCATCGTTTGGGAGAAAAACATATCCCAAGGTAGGTGAGATCTGGCCTGAGGTGGCTGGACCAGCCGTGGATTGCCAGGGGCAGGGGCCCAGGGCAGCTGAGCAGCTCCTCAGCCGTAGAGCTTCTCAGTCTTTAGTGCCACGCTGTCCATGTCGTGGTAGCCCTTGCCGTTGAGGTGCTCGCTGGCGCAGTCGTGGCTGTAGCCGTAGCCCTGCACGTCGCTGATGGTGGACACGGTGTAGGAGGCCGTACGTATGGCGTCCGAGTGGCTGAAGCTGTGCTCAAACTGGATCTTGTACTGGTTCCAGTGCCTCCTCAGGACAGCCTGCACCTGTGCCCCAAGACAAAGCAAAACACCTGTGAAACACTGGGGACAGCTCGGCGGCTTCCTTCTTTGGTGCATGAGGGACAATGGTAATGGTGTCAGCAAATGAGGCAGTAAGGCTCAGAAATCTGGGACAAGGATACCTACCTACATGCCATTTAGCACTTGAGATGTTCTGAATTATTCATCACTTAGGCAAACACTATTTTTCAGCAAATTTGGTATGAAATAATGGCATTTTGTAATTGTAGTGTACTAGCTTCTCCGAAAAAGCACAGGTTACAGGAGGAACAGCAGCCATACAATTTTCTGCTTCCTCCCCTGTGAACTGCAGTCTGGTGTAGACAGATCAGAAACAGAGGTGAAAAAGATAATTTCTGTTCATCCTTATTTTTCTCAGCAGCTGTAAATTCATTTACTGTAATTTACATTTGCTATGATTTTGGCACAAGTCAATCTTTCTCAACTTCTGACCATACCTTCAGGACAATTTCCTGAACTCCACATTTCTACCAGAGTTAAAAATAAAGCTGATAAAATAGCTGAAGGCCCCACTGGTTTACATGTCTCCACTGAAAGGATGTGATGTTTGTCATGGCTTTCCTCCCCTCCAGTATGGTTAAACACCTGTGTGAATGTGGTGATACAGCGTTACATTTGTGACATTCACACGGAATTAGTCTTCCAGGGAAGATGCCAAGTGGGGAATGCTAACAATGGTAATAGCTCCTGTTGTTGCTTTTTCAAACATTTTTCTATGTTAAAAAAACTGCCTACAGGTCATGAATATTTAATTTCCTTTTCAGCCAAACTTTGTACAGAAAGCAGTCCTAACTGCTAACCAATGAACAGTGACTTTGTTAATTGTTTACGTTGTGGGTAAATATTTTTAGGATTTTCCATACGTCTTCAGGGTTTATGTTTGCTTTCCATTTCCATTTCCTTAACACAATGGCTCCTTTTTTCTAATTTTACTCTGGCTTTAATCATGAAAAATAAAAATAAATACAAGAAAAGGGATGTAGTTTTTAGACTTCCTGCAGTCTGGTATCAGAAACCACAGGAGAATTTCATATTTCTCAAATCCTTTATACAAGGAAATGTCAGAGAGTAAGGAAAGTATTATCCAATTAACAAATTAGCATTTTAGGGCAAAGGAAGTGCTCTCTTACTGTTCATAAAAACTTTCTAATCCACTCTAAACATCTAAACACAAATCTTCAAACACTGAGAAATCAACAATCTTAATACTTTTGAGTTTCAGATCTTATTGCTTTTCATATCAAAATTCCGTATTTCTTCAGAGTCTAAAGGCAGAGTTCTTGTTTCAGCATGGGAAGTTTTTAATTAATATATGCATTGCATAGAACCTTAGAATAGAACCAATAGGGAACCTTAAGTCTTTGCACAGGTTGAATCCATCTCCTGTAATCTATCACAAAGCCAAGAAGCATATTCAAAATTCCAACTTTTCCAAGAGGAAAGCTTGGAATTTATTTTGGAATCAATCAGTCTGTGTTCATCACTAAGTTATGTCCTATTTGTTCTCCTTTCATGGTCAGTTACTTCAATAAGCTCAGAGTTTGAACGTAGACACACATGCAAAAAATTACACATTGAGCAACTTTCTCTTTAGACAAGACAGGCTGGAGGTGGGGAAAATGTCAGCAACTGGAACTAAATGGCTTAACAAGGTCAAAGAAGTCTCTTGGCACAGCTGGGAGATAAACTAGGCTTGCCAAACGACACACTCCAGTCCTCTCCCACATTTCTCCTGGTTCTTTCAGTAACAATTGTTCATCTTATTTTTGCTTGTTAGTAACATTTGTTAACCAGTTCTAAAGGATACCCAAAGATTCTATAGCTCCTAAGAGCCATCAGCACCCCTGCAAGACAAGTGCCTTGGGGCTACTGCCAGGGAAAACCAGTCCAGCTGCTCCATGCCAGGGACAGAGAGCTATAAAAAGGGTTTCCTGTACGGGCAAACAGCATTTCCTCTCTGCCTGCCCCAGTGCCCATCATGCTCTCTCCATGCTTTTCTAGTTAGCCATGTATTCCTGGCATTCTTCCCAAAGCCTCTCTGTTGCTGCTGAATCAGGACTGCACCTCTGCCCTGTTGTATGTCTGTTCTTATAGGGTCTTATATCCTTTCATCTACTGTGAATGTCTTTCAGGTTTTTTCTAACCTTCCAATCATTTATGGGAGATGAGAAAAAATCAATTACGCTCTGTTTAACAAGATGGTGTCTGGCCACAGAGTGAGAACAGAACTTTTACCACTTTCTCCTCAGCTTTGAGCAGTAGCATGGAGCTGTAAATTCAGCTCAGGAGGGGTAGAATTTGTAGCTTTGTTACAAGAAAGGATATTACAGAAAGCACTGAATGAAAAATATTGTAATAATGTAATTGTGTTTCTCAGTCGTTAACAGAGATGCTGTTTCCAGCTAGGAAGAGGCTTTCTATCTTTCTCACCTTATAACTTAATAATGGCTAAATATGAGTTTCTAGGAAGGACTCCTTCCAGTCAGCCCTTTAACACTTGACCTGGAATAGCAGACAAATCAAACAGCTCAGTAGCCACAGTAACCTCCAGTAGCCAGGAGAAAAAGAAAACCCAAACCAAACCACAACACAGCCTCATTTATCTCATCTATTGTACAACAGATTGTATAACATTGCAAACCTGAGACTACGATCTTCATGACAACATATCTGTAGGGCAGTGAAATGGAAGAAACAAAAGGAAAGAAACCATTACAGCCTCTGTTACTAAAATTTCACCAGGAATCATCCCTACTGATTTATCAGAGATCACTGACAATCTTCCCCTATGACCACAGCCTGTATGACCCCAAAAGCCACTGTAGGCCATCTGAAGCTGGAAAACATGATGTGTTGAGAGCATCTTACTCGGTGGGCTGCTGACCCATGAGCAGAATGTGAGTGTCCTTGAGGAAGCCCTGCCACAGAAGATCCAAGCTGAGGGGCTTGCAAATCTGCCCTGTCTGGAGGAGGTTTGTGACCAACAGCTGCAGTGCCTGTAAAAACTGGATTTGACAGGCCATCCCTGGCTGCTCTGCTCTGCAAACTGGAGATGTTCCTTGGCTACAGCCAGCAGCACAGGCCAGCTATTTTTCTTACATTTCTTAATTTCACTGAAGTTCTATCCTAGCAGAACAATTTTGTTCACTTTTTGGCCAGGAGTGTCCTGCTTGAACAGGATTTGTCTCCTGATATTTGGTGCAGAATACACTAAAATGGTCAATAACAGCTGGGAAAGGCTAAGATTTAGAAAGAAATTAGTGCTTTTAGCGTTTTTTTAAATTGCTAATACTCCACAGGGAATCTCTGTCCCATTGTCACTCCAGGTGTCAATTCCAACATCAGCATCACCTTTGAAACACACTCAGTGCAGTCAAGTGCTGCCAGCAGTCCCTAGTGCTGCTGCTTCTGTAATCTCTCAGGAGGTGTTGCTGTGAAGGGGAATGAGAAGCAGCCCCTGTGCAGCCCAGCCAAGCTGCAGCTGCAGTTTCTGTTCAGGCCCTGGTGTGACTACAGATGAGTGCCTGCAGCCCCACTTGCCAGGGTCTTTTAGGAGAAAAGAAAACGTTTTTTATGTGCTGACAATTTTCCCTATCTACATTCTCCCCTTGGATTGCCTTATACAGTTGTTTATGAAGCACTAAGTCCCTTCTTGAATAAGGCGTACTGAAAAAAATTTTAAAAAAGGAAATAGTGGTCATTGGAGCACTGAACCCAAAAGTGGTTTAAAAAGCTTAAGTTGACACTCTCTAGAGAGCAAATATAGACATGTATGTTTAACTAAGTTAAGGTATATGGTCTAAAAACTGAATTCCTAAATTAATAAATGTTAAAATACCTAAGTCCTCCTTTAAACATTTTTTTGCCAGTAGATATTCAAAGAGTGATTCACTTATTAGCATTTGTAGGAGCTGTGGAAGAGCTCATCTTTTACCACTGATGAGCCTATGGTGAATTTAGGGGATGACTCAGGTTTGGTTTTTCTTATGCAGCTGAAGAGGATACATTAAAAAATATGAGTTTGCAACAATGAAATATTATCAGATATAGGAATAGATTTCAAAATCAATCAAAATTTAAAATTAAAAACAGCCTTGGAAGAGGCACAAGGATGAAGACAGAACTGAGCAGCGGACAATGTTGTTTCATAAAAACTGCAGAAATTTCAAGGTTTTCCACTCCTCCTCCCTGATTTTCCACTGGAGCAGAACAAACTGATTCTTTCTAAATACCTTTTTTTAGAAGGCTTTCTGAACTATACTATGGCATTCTGAAGGCATCCTGAGCTTTCTGCTCTGTAGAAGGGAAAGAGTGTGTGAAATGTCAACGCAGAGCAAGGGCAAGTCATCAGATTTGATCCAGAACACTTAATGATCTTGCTTTGAAGCGAATGCATGAGCAGGGACAAGAATCTGCATCTACTCTGCGGTGAAATCCGATCAAGGCCCCTGCCCCAGGCCCACTGAACTCTGAGAAAGCCTATCTTCAACTTTCCTGGCTCCTTGGCAAAAAATCAGTGGGATTCATGCATTTGGGTGGGGGGACACACAACAAAGACACACAAATAAACCTTCAAAGCCCATGGTAGTTTCATTGTAATTCTGTCAGCTTGGGACTTGGGAAGAGAAGGCAGGGCAATCTACATCAAACAGTTCTAGCATTAGCCAAATATTTACCTGTGAGTAAAAATTACTGCCCAGTAACACTACAGAAACACACTGACACAATTTTAGAACATCTGATAAAAAACCCTAATGGTTCAGTCTTAGGAAAACATCTGGTTACCCCCACACTTCTGCTTACAGCCTATACTGTAACCACACTAAATGTAGAACAAATGAGCAAACAGATGTGTAGGAATGAATACAGCATTGTAATTGCTCCTCTGCCAAAAGTGTTGGCAAATTACCGGTTAGTTTTTTGGTGGGGGTAGTTTTATTCATTTGTTTTGGGGTTACTCGGATTTTTTTTCTGCAAGCAAGAGCAACATTCACAATTTTAGGTATATTTTTTTGGCCTTCCTACTACTATGATCTCTGACACTAAGCCTCTGGAAGCATACTCTCTATAGCCTGGGGCAAGAGTTTTGACATGAAAGTCACCCTGGGCACTCCAGGGACCTTGACTTATCCAAGAAAACAGCAAGGCTTGTTAGCTTCAACAGGATCAATATAATCTATTGCTGAAACCTGGAACAATCCTCTAATGTCAGAAAAAGGTTTGTCCTTGGCTAATCATGGTACCTTAAACATGCACTTCTAACCCACACAAATTCCTGCCCTCAGTGCACAAAGCTGTTAAGGTCTGACTGTTGGAATGGTGCTTTTAACTCTTGCTAAAAAACACTTTTCCAAACCTCAGCCTAAAATTTTCCCAGAGAGTGTCATAAAACAATTGCAGACTCATAGAAGGTGTTTGTCTGGAAGAGACCTTAGTGACCACCTAATTCCAGCCCCCTGCTCTGGGGTACAGCCATACCCCAGCCTAGCAACACGTGGACAGCGTGTCCTGTTCCTGCTACAGAAGGGCCAAGCTGTTTCTCCAGGATAACATCCTGTACAGCTTCCAACACAGAAAAATAAACCTTCTGGGTGTTGAGCTGCTTTTCTTTGTTATGATATTTATATGTAGTTTGCAGTAAAGTGACAACTCTCATAAGTTTCTTAATCAAGACAAATGTGTATAGCTTAGCACCCAAGAATCAGTCCTAACACACTTATTGGTGCCATGAATGATGGCCTTCCTTTCCAAGCTCTGCTCTTGGCATCCTGATATGTTTTTTTCTTCTTTTAATTTGGACAAATTTAGACATAAAATTAAAGAAAAAATTACCACTTCCTTAATTGCTGGAACAAAACCATATAAAAAGAAAAATCATTATAGATATAGTAAAAGTTGTTACTCTACCTCGCCATTAAAGAAGCAGAAAATTGTAGCCACCAGCAGACCCTGTAAAATAAAAACAAAGATTCTGCTTTATTCTGCTTTAATTCTTATGCATATGGGCTCTTTCAGGTGTGAGAAAACTAAAGGTTTCTGATAGAATTCAGATATCATTAGCAGAGAAAATGCAGGACAAATTAAACATGATGAATTATTTCTAAAAATAGATCACTAAAAATATAGGGCCAACTTTCTGCCATGATGTCTCCTTACTTTGAAAACTGTAAGACAGTGAAATGAAAATTCAGTGTGTTGAGAAGTCAAAGATTACTAGATGAAGATCTTTAAAAACTGAAATAACATGATCATTTCTCTTTTATTCGATTGCCATGCCAACTGCTCTGAGCTCAGGTGAGCAAGGGCTGTGTGCTGCTTCCCACCTGGTAGTGCATGAGGATGTGCATCACGTAGTCATACACCTCCTCAGCGATCCGGCCCTCGGGTCGCCATGGGAACAGCACAAACTCGATGCCAAGGAGTGGGACAAGAATCAGGGTGGCTCTCACTGCCTTCATGTACAGGTTGGACTCAGCCTTGTGGGTGTCTTTCAGCTTGGTTATGAGAACACGGACGATATTCAGCAGGAAGAAAAGGTTCACCTGTTGGAAAAGAGTATGATGCTGAGAAAGAGGTCTGGAAAATAATCACACACACTGATTTGTGAGACTGGACACCAGACAACACAAACTCACACTGCTTGGCTAGCACTGTGATTGTACCAGATATCAGATAAACATCTTTGAAAACACCTTTAAGTAACTGAGATGTGGCTCTAACTTCCAGTATCCACACCCATTCCTCAAATTCTCTAACCAAGGTACCTGCCAGTGGCAACATCCAACCTTTCTCTCTGCTTTCCCTAACAGTGCATGCGTGAAGGATTGATTCTTTTCAGACTGGTCAAGAGAGAGGATGATGCTTTTCCCTCCTTGTATTTCAATATGGTTCTTCAAAAAGCTGCTTTTTATTTTTCAAACATGAATTCAGTAAATTTACAGGAAGAAAAAAAATCAGAATAATAATTTTCAAAAGAAGGCAAAATGCTGCTACAAGGAACTGTGTACTCCTCTAGATAGTGGCTTTTGCATTCTTACAGTAACCAATGGTTGGATCTTTTTCAGCAGACCTGCCAATGAGGCAAGCACCGAGGTGATGCTCTCTGTCATTCCCTTGCACTACTGAACTTATTTCCATAGTTACTAAGGCTTCTTTGTTAGAAATGGTCTATTCTGTTCCTTCAGTTTGACCAGAAAAAAAATCCCCAAGTGTCATTGTGAGCAAGCACCAAACTGATCCACAGGCACAGATATGAGCATGGACACACACACCCCCCAAGGACGAGTACGCAGAGAAACAGCAGCCTCAGGGATGATCCCACTCCACCCACATCTCCCACACAGCCCTGGGGAAGCTGCAGGTAGATGAGACCCTGAAAGCTCAGCCATGGAGTCCATGCCCTTGCCCAAGGCACACAGACAAGACAGAGGTGCTCTGGGGAGCAGCTATGGAAGGGAGAGACACGGGCTCTACTCCTATCTTGGGTTCCAGAGGATTGTCTGCCCTTGCCAACAACCAGAGACAAAAGGGAGGTAGGGGAAGAAGCTGGCAGATAAGACAGACAGACAGACAACTCCCTTCTGAAACACCTCAGAATTCCTGGTCTAGGAAGGCTCTGCCTTGCTGTAGCACGAGTGCAAGCAGGGAGGCATTTCAGACCACGGGTGTTAGGCTCCACAGCCCTGGCAGAATTCTTTCTGTCAGTTGAGGCTTTCAGAATAAATAGCTGTGTGCTATTATAGCAACATGGCCAAACAGATATGGGCTGTTATTTATATTCTACTTACCTGCTATTTAAATCATTCTAACAGGAAGTTGTTTTACATAGGAAACTACTGCATAAATTTCTCCTGGAAGCCTCCAGCTACCTTTAAGCTTTGTTTAAACAGCCAAGGTCTTCTGATTCTTTCTCAAGGGATTTATTTAGATTTTATGTGGCCCACAATCTCTATCTAACTTCCTATAGTATGTGCAGACAATGAGTCCTTCCTCCATTTCTAAATTTAATCCTTCTCAAATCTACTTGTACAAAATTAACATGTCTCAAACACTGAGTTTTCTGCCCTCTCATGTTTTGGTAGTATGGCCAGTTCCTATAATATTGTCCTTAAGTGCTAACTGAAGATGAACGTTGCAGCAGCCCGGCAGAAATAGTAGCACCCAATGAACTGTTTCTTTTACAATATGCACAGAGTTTTTCTATTTTTTTCAACCACCAAAACCAAAGTGCACAAAATTAAGCATGCAAAGAGTTTGCAAATAGCTAAAGGGGCAAACAGAAAGCTGGAGGCAAAGCAGAGGGCAGAGTTGAGTAGAACAGGATGAGTGTCAGTACAAGTATGTGGCACCAATTTTTGATGAATCTTCTGGCTCTGAATCTCTTCTGTCAGAAAATAAGAGCAAGATCAGGATGAACTGAATTTTTAATTAAAGTGATGAAAACAGTTCCTGGTTTTAAGTAAGGTGCTAAGTAAATTTTTACATTTAAGCAAAAGTAGGGCAGTGGAACTCCTCGTATACACATTATCATCAAATTGACTGTGATGGTTGGGAAAAGCCCAAAGGAGCTCTGTTGTGCTAGCTGCACAATGAACACAGAGTGAAATAGCAACAGCCCCACAGTGACCTGAAAATTGAACAGGACAACTGAGCAAAAATAGAAACAAAGGCAGAGAAGGCAATCCTAGACAAAAAAAATGTGTTGGTGCCTATACGGGAAACTCAGGAGCATTTAGGTTTTGGCTTGGAGTGGCGGTAAACTGAAGCTGAATTCCTAAGTCAACAGGGGCAGCAGTTTTTGAATTAAACTCTTCTCATGTTCCTGATATTTCTACTTTTCTCCATGCTAAGTTTGCACTGAGTAGTATAGTAATCCTTGTATGTTTAAATTCTGTTTCAGTTCTTCCTTAGGATGATTCTCACTCAAGGCACTCAGATATTCTCAGACATGAGTTGGTAGCCATTGCTTGGTTTTTAATGCAGTTGTGCAGCTCTGCCTGCTTGGACACAACTGAGAATTCAGCTTCTAAACTCCTAATCCTGGCACCAAATTCAGCTTAAACTCATTCAACACAAGGACATGAAAGACAAAGCAGGGAGTACCTGAATTTCCTTCTAGCACACCTTCACTCAGAACTTGTATCTGTAATGGTCTGTCAGACAAAACAAAACCACAAGAGCACTGGCACATCTGAAATCTACACGGGAGTCACTACTGCTTTCACTGGAATGCAAACCAATTCCTTTTCCCTTTCCCCCTCAATTTTGATCAGTATTTGTCTAGCATGAAAACTAACATCACCCGCTACTGTCTCATTCCCACTCTGTTTCTTTAATTGTGATTGCTTAGGCAGACAGATGTAATTTAATGGTCAATTGAAGACAATTCCAATCAAAGTGCAACCTATGTCTGCTCCTGTTTCTTTGGCAGAAGAACTGACCACAATTATGTAACAACAGAGACCATAAAAGCAGCGTTGTTTTTAACTTTATGTAATTGTAGAATTTTCAGTGATGTACAAGAGTTAAATTCCCTTTGGTTTCTGCCAATTCTCCCTGGCACATGACAGTCCCTTTCACGTTCTTTGAGATCTGCTCCTGTAAATAGAAACAGTGTCTTCCCCCTCGTTATCTAATTTGCAGTTTAATGTTGTTGCTTAAATGTCTACTAAAGCAGGTCATGCTTAGTAAAGTGTGGAAATTGTATCTGGCAAGCAAGCTGCTTAAGCAAATGAGGGTTCTGTTCACAAAGCCTAAACACATGCATTTAACCTAACATCTTTAGTCCTGCCTTGTCTTTTCTGAATTGAAAAAGTTTTTGGTTTTTTTTTGGCTTCCAGAAAGGAAAGCAACTCCTTTAAAGTACTTTCACTTCACAGGCAAGTTGTGCAGTTTAACCTGTTATTCCTGCATGATTTTAAAAATAAATTTACTGATTGTACTGAGGCAATAAAAATACAAGAGAAACACTTTCAGTTGGGTTATGAAAAATATATGAATATCAAAGGTTAACAAAGTTGTAAATTTCAGAGAGGACTGACAAAGACTCTGCCCAGACCAGCCTCACAGAGATGATTATTATGCCTCCAGTAAAATCAAAGAACATTCTGAATGTGGCCTTGAATAGAAACAAGACTTGATCATTTGGGACAGATCCAGTGCATTTGAATCCCACAGGAATCTGGCCACTTGCAGTGTGATTTTGTGGAGGCCAGTGCTTAGGAGGAGAAAAAATTATCTTACATCCTAAAGTGAGGTCACTTCATGGAAGACAGTACAGTGTTATAGCTTTTACATAAATTTTTACATTGCTATTTAAAGAAAATTCTAATACAAATTACTAATCATCTTTAAAGAGCTTTACTTAAGTGATGTATCTGTGAAGAGACCAGAACAATGGAAGAAACAACCCACTAAATAAATCCCTATACATTTCTGTTAAAACAGGCTTTAATCTTCTGTGTAAAGCAGAGAGAACAAAAATTGAAAGGATTTAGAATTTCTAGGTTTTACAGATTAGAGCTCAGCAGAGCCTTACATGGACAGACACAGCAGACCTGACTGACAGGACAAGAGATTACCAGCGATAATTCACACCCCAAGGGTCAGAGCTCTCAGTAACTTCATGGGCATTGCTCTGGCTGCCCAGGGCTCAGGTATGTCATGAGATCATCACAGACTTCAAAAGTTAAGTTCACAAATTAATTTCACTGTGAATGAAATAGGGAGTCACAAGAATCCCAGGACTTATACAATGGTCCTCTGAGAGAATTCTCTATGCATGGAATGCCCTCTCCAGGTACTCATTTAAAAGTTTAAAGAGGAAATTGTAGATCAGAAAGTGAAATTATTTCCATAAAGTTACTTAAGGTTTTCACGCTTAATGAAATTCCTCTTGTGAACTCAAAAGAGGGGAGAAAAGTCAGCAGCCATGAACCCAGCAGTTTCGCCAGATCAGCTCGAGGTTTCTGTTACAATAAAACAAATGACTGTCATACACAATCAGGGGCTAATCACATGGAATGCCTTTCTGCTAATTATGTTCATTATGTAGGTAGCTGTTTGAGTACACACCTCTTTCTATTTAGCAACAACCTACTAACTGAATTTCATAGGGTAAATCCAGTCCTAGTGCAACTGACATGCAACATAGATTTTTATGCAGTAATGTCCTCAGTTATTCACCTAGAATTTCATTTAGTAGTGAACACTGAATAGAGCTGGCATAAGCTTGGGGTGTCAGACAGAACATTGTGCTCAAAGATTTTGTGAGCTCTCCAGAAACTGAGGAGCTGCAAAACCCCAGTGGCTAAAGCAGACAGTGCTAAACTAGTGTCAGAACAGGGGCAGTCCCCAGTACTGGTAGAACTTTTTGCACTGGTTCTCTCACAAAGTGCCTGCCTCTAGTTTCTCTCCATCCCATATTCCCACCCACAGGCAGTCCTGGAATCCAAACCCCCTCTCCCTGAACTTCAGATAATCTGGTGGCTGTCTGGCCACCAGCATAGTGAGTGACACAATGAAGCTTCTATCAGGGTCCACCTGGCAATTAGCCTGGGCATGAGAGGCATTCTCAGCTAAAGGAAGGCTTTTTAATTCCCCTCCAGCACTCCAGGGTAAGATTTAGTCATTCCTTGTCACTAGCATTTGAATGGAATCATAACCAACACTGCAAACCCTGAGGTTCTCAAAGGACCAGAGGCAGAGATCCTTAGTAAGTCCAAGACTTGTACCTTGTGTATCTGAAGCACCTGCTGGGTTAAGCAGCACTGACAGTGACCTCTAGATGTTAGCTTAAAGCTCTTACCTTTGTAAGCCCATCACCAGCAGCCAGAAAACAAACAAGAAAACAAAATATTATTTGAAAAATGCTTACCAAGAGAGCAGCACAAATAGGGCCATGGATGATATAAAGCAGATGAGTATCAGAGCTGATCCAACAACTACAGAAAACAAACAGGAAAAGAAAAAAAACCCAAGGCATTTATTAGCTTTGGTTTATTTTTTTACCTTAAAGAAAATATAAAAGTTTTGCAAAGCAAGCTGAAGCTACTTACTTGTCATTATAATATAAACTTCTTGCAATGGCATGTATGCAAGCAGGGATCAGTGGAAAACCTGTGGAGAAAAAACAAGTATTTTCTTCATTAGTAAAATCTGCTTCATAACTAAGTAAACTTGCAAACTTTTAAGTAAGTAAGTTTACTTACTTAGTAAACTAGTAAACTAAGTATATCTTAAAGGAATCTTCTGTATTGTCACCTCACCCAAACCATATACCTGCAGAGAAAATCAACTAGCATGGACCAATTGAAACTTTCTTTTCTTGGATTTCCTTCTGAGGGCTGTGTGAAACCTTATTTCCCACTGACTTGACAAAAAATCCAGCAACACCCAGGAAAGGCAAATCAACTTTTCACTTTTTAGAACATAAGAAGTGATCTTCATTAACACAGATTCTTTTCAGGAGGAAGGTAATATTGAAATGGTGATTGCATACACGACCACAGCTTTAGCAGTATGACCAGTGGTGAGAGTGTTCTCACTGGTATGAGCATGAAGTATCAATACCTTGCTCTATTTAGAAAACAACTTTGAAACAACGCAGGAAATCAAGCCAAATGAAAAAATTTAAAAAGAATAAGCACATTAGTCATCTGGGGCCCTTGACACTTTGGTGGTACCTGATCTTCAGGAGCTGCTGAGCACCTGTGATCTCAGCTGTGCCTGCAGTGGGACAGTGACCCAGGTACCAAGTCACACTGGAGCTGAGTGTGCCAATACAGAGAGGCTGTCAGAGTCTTCACTTTCACTTGTGAATAAGCCCTTGTGCATTAACTGAAGTGAGCAGGCTTGGCTTGTTAGTTTTGACACCGATACTGCTTGAGATCTTCAGCTACAGCTATTCTGTGTTTGCTTAGTGAACAATATAGGTCAAATGGAACTGCTGGAAAAATAAATCCTTGGCCATCTCTAACTGAGTTCTGACCCTCCACCCTAGGCATGGCGAGACTTCTCTGAAAACAAACATTCGTTCCTGAATAAACATCTCTGAGGTGAGGAACAATGAATAATTACTTCTTATGGTCTTTTTTATAATAGGAGACTATTTTCTCTATACAAAGGAGGAGTCACTTCCTGACTACAGAAATGCATAATCTCTCTTTCAGCAGAGGTACACACAACTTCCTACATTAATATTTCTAAGCTTGTTAAAACACTACAGACAAAGAATTGGGGTATGCCATCATCACTCAAAGCTACAGCTCAGAGAGGCAGAGGTATGGATGTTTGAAGGAGGAAGAGGCTGCACTGACTTGAAAATACACAAGGTGAAATCTCATACCCCAGCCAAGAAGGTAATACCACATCAAGTGTTGCTTCTCAGCAAAAACAGCCACCACAATCAGAGTGTGCAGGTAAATGCCTTCACACAGCATCCAAAAGTAGTTGCAACCCATCAGGTAAAGGTAGATGAACTGTGACACTTTGCAACTAACCTGCAGGAAAAAAAGAAAACAGATTATAATTTAAATTTTTAATTTGCATAAATCTCAAGAGTTTTATTTGCAAAGTGGAAAAAAATTACCACTCAAGGTAATGTTTATTCTGTTTTCCACTACAATTACATGTTTATTTACATTCTAAAATATAATTTTTATGGCATGACAATCCCATACTTTATGGTGACATAAAACTAATAACTGAGTCTGTTTTTTTATTATTCACACATGAGGACCCTGAGATCCTCAAGCATGGCAGAATGTTGATATAATACCTTGCCTTATTGCAAACCTTGCCACACTTAACCATTCCAAATCCTTAAATTATCTGATAGTAACCCCACAAGAAATGTACTTTGATGTGGGTAATCCCCCCTCAGTTTTACCCATCACAACATATAACTACTCCAGAGAACAATTAATGTATTTTAAATGCTTACAATACTTCCAGTTATATCCTACTCATAACTGCCCCTAGGAACTGAGAGCTTGCAGTAGGTTCTGGAGGAGTCTAGCATTTATTTGTATTTAACTTCATTCAAAATATGTTCTACAGTTCAAATGCTATAATATAATTTATTGGGAAGTCTAAAATGTGGGGTTGTGAACAAGTAGCAACAGCTAATTTGCAGATTTGGTCACATTAAATCCTTTCCCCCCTCCTCTCCTTCCGATACTGCTGCCTGTTGGATTGTTCTATTTCTGCCACTTGACTTAAAACAAACCATAACCCAATTCTGTTTTACCATTTTCTGCTACCTAACTAACTTGATGATGACTATTAGCAAATAACATAATGATAACAGTCATAGTATCAGGTATGTTTTTCAGCACATTGATGACTGCTTCGACAGGAGAAAAGGCAATTATCTTTTTACTCAATTCAGCTTCTAGAGCTTTACCCTAACTTCCACAGAATTAAGATTTATCTTCCATGTCTAAGTAACAATGAAGCCAGAGCTAGGGATCTGTTGGTTTATGTACCTCATCTTTAGACTCTTGTGTTGCAAAAATCAATTGCTCTTATTTTTACTGAAGATGGCCAAGTTAAAGCCATAAAAAACTAGCAGACAGATCCAAAACACCTTGCAAAACCTTTTTTCCTGCCCTGCCTTGGTGAATTCAGCTCTCATCCTCCCTGCCATCACCCAGAATAGGTTTTCCTGCAGTTGTTTCAGGGCAAGGGAGATTCTGTGCAGCTGGGAAGAGGCGTTCAGTAAGCTCAGTCCCTTAAAGCCCTTTCACTATTTCACAAGCTCAGTGTGCAATGTCCCAGGCACTGGGAGACATCTGCTGTGCCACGTCACACGGACACGGCGGCAGGAGCGCTGCAACCTCGCCACACGCAGCATTTCATCAGCTGGGCAGCTCCCACCTCTGCTGCACTGCTCCAGCCATTCATGGACAAACAAACAAGGCTGGCAAACACGCTTCCACTTACTGGGTTCGTTGCAACCAATTCCTGGTTGTTGGCAACGGCTGTCAGTGAAATTATTGTTACAACAGAGTTGCAAACAAAAGAGAAAAACAGATTTTTATGCAGGGTAATCCTTTGGCAACTCAAGCTCCTAGAAAAGAGAAACAAGAACAAATGAGTACATGGGAGGACAACTATGTGTACTTGGGGACAACTCTGACATTTTGAAATGCTAGAGCTCTTGATTTTACTAACAAGTCTTACATCAACCCTTTCTTTGGGTCCAGAGCAAATTTAATACACCAAAAGGAAGAAAAAAAAAAGTGTATTTAGATCCAGTATGTTTATAGTGAAGGACCTGCTTTGTAGTGACCAGCTGAAAAGGATTTAAATACTGATAATAATTTTCAGAAGACTTTCTTTTTGGTTAATATCTAAAGAATTTCCCAATTATCACACCTCTGCTTGATGAAGCTGTCTTATCCTATTTCCATTTACCCAAATCTGTTCAGATCTTTTGAGGGTAATCCATGATACTCATATCCTTGTAATTTTTCTTCCTTTGGCCTAGAGCTAGAGAAATATCTAAATAAGCAAAATAATGCAAATATCCCCCACTTTTGTGTATAACTAAGTTATATTTACAGAAAATAATTATAAATTCCCTAAAGAACTGCATTTGTATCAATTTCTAAGGTTTGCTTTTAATTTTGCAATAAAATGAAAGAAAGAATATCTTTGGAAGATTGTTTAAAAAAACCCAAAATCTAGGGATTCAACTATATCAAACAATGTTGAACTTAGGCGCAAAAACTTTCTGTTTTTCTGCCATTCCAGAAGAAGCAGGAATAACTTAGTGTATTTCAAGAGGAGGGACTGCTTTTCATTCAAGTTTTTCCAATGAACTCCTGGGTTGCTTCGGAGACTGCATCTGACTGAAGCCTTTGCTGCAGAGCCTGTGCTCTATACCCACACCTGCCTCTCTCCAGTTAATGGCCAGGGAGATGGAGTGCAGCTGATTGACACTTTGTAAAAAACACCTGGGGGGAGAAAATCTACCACTTACACACATGCCACTGAGAGAAATCAGGAATGCATTCAAAAGCATAGCAGGGGACATGTTTAAATTGTCACCCAAGGGGAAAAAAAATCGAGTTTTCTGGCCTCTTCAAATAGCATGGCTGGAAGAAAAGATAAGGGAGGGGCACTGGTGCTTCATTTTTGAGAGGACAGAAGGCAGACCTTTGCATTTTTTCAGAGAAATGCCGACACAGAATCCTCACAAAGGCTGGAGGAGTATATTGAAAACTGCTGACAGATGAAACAACAATCAAGGTGACCCAAAGGAGAAAAAGGACAGCCCCATAAGCCTGGCTACAGGGCAGATCTTGGCTGCATCCTTTGCAGCTCTCATAAGGGCAGTTCACAAAGCACCCTCAGATGCCTGGACTGATCTCACAGCACACAATGTGCAAGCCCTGAGACAGCCTGAGCCCATGGCACTAAAAACAGGGGAAGGAAACCCCTCTGGAAACCAGAGCTGCCATTTAACCTACAGGGACCTACAGGAAACTTTCATTGCCACGTTTCATTTGGCTGAAGAAAATACTAAAGTCCCCAAAATACGGAAAACAGGATTACATATGAATTTGAGGAAAAAATATATTCCATTAGGCTCTTTAAGATTTTATTTGAGTCTTGTTTTAATGCCCCAAATGGATAAACTTTAATTATTATAACATGCAGGGTCCTATGTTCTTTGAAAATGTATTTTTATATGCTGTTTTCCCTGTATGGTTTATATATGAAAAGAGAGACAATACTGGATTCCAGGGAAGGGCTTTGTGTAAACAAGTCCTGAAAACCTCTGGAATTCAGTCTGCTCATTGTTAAGACTCCAGGCTCAGGCAAGGAAGAGCACGTACAGCTAATGGGGCCATCTCCCCGGGTCATCCCGCAGCTGTTCCTGTTGAATATTCAAACACACCCATCCACACCCACCTCCACCCATGCATGAAAGGACTGACAGGATCACCGGACAAGGAACAGAAAGCAAGACTGATGACATTTAAAAACTAGGACTGCTTTTCGTAACAAAAAGATTTTTCCTAAGCTTCCCCACCCTCTCTCTTCTGTTATCCTTCCTATTTTTTCCTTTTTTTCTGTTTTTCTTAATGACATAATCTCCTTTATCACTTAATTCTCCTATTTATGATCTAAGTACATTTGAATGACCAACCCCTCAATTAAACCATGTGTAGTAAAATAAAAACAGACTTCCTACTCAATTACCTATTTCTCTTCTTTTATCTGCTCCTGTCTATCTTGGGAATTAGGGAAAAATTAATTTCTCCAATATTTCTTTGAAAGGAAAAAAGGGTGACATTTTCAAAAGCCCAAAAATTGGTTTGAGAGCTAAGCTTTTTATTGAAATACTGCAAAACTGAACCAGTGACATCCATGCACACACCTAAGGGGAATTATCTGTTCAGATGACATTAACTGAGTGACTTAGGTAGCTCCTGTCTCCATTAACAATCCAATAATCAATGCTTTGCCCACTCTCTCTTTAACACAGTGCTGCTCTCCTCTGTGAATGCTGCCATGGGATTTGACATGACACTTGATCAACTCCTTTATTTCAGGTGGGTTTCTTCGGGTTTTTCTTTTTTGGCTGCTTCAGTTTTCATTGGGAGGGGTGGGGGCATCTTTGAAACTGTAGCTCCCCTTTATCCTAAATCACTAGTTTTTTAAGTATTCTCTTGCCTCCTTTTTCATTCTTTATGAAAACCATACAATCACTTTAACATTTGCAACACATGCATGATCTCGAGTATGTAACAGAATGAGAAAGCAGAGACACTACAAGAAGTTACTTTTATGTCTCATGGATGAGTTTTCAGAGACATTCAGAGTTCC
The DNA here is from genome assembly GCA_013399455.1 of Anthoscopus minutus. Lineage (NCBI taxonomy): Eukaryota > Metazoa > Chordata > Aves > Passeriformes > Paridae > Anthoscopus > Anthoscopus minutus. Next base: position 56,751 of record VWYI01016806.1, on the reverse strand, counting down.
AAGCTTATAACCCATTTCATTCTGTTAAACCAAGAACCCAAATGGACTTGGGGAACACAAGTCACAAGCTGGACAAGTATTTCCTAGGAGAAAATTTTCTGAAGAAAAACCAAGATTTAAAATGCAAACATAAAATGCAGAAAAATTTTAGTCCCAAAAAATAATTCAAATCCAAACCAGTTGATATTTACTTGGGGGAAAGTTCCAAATTTCTAGTCAAATCTAAAGATATCCTAATGATCGGAAATCCAATAAATGTTGTCTGGAAACTGTCAGATGACTTACAGAATAAATGTTTTGGAAAGGACAAATTCAAAGACACCCCCCACAACAGAAAAAAAAGTCCACCTGTTAAAGCTATGAATAATTATCCAAGCCTTAGCCGATACATAATACATCCTGGTATTAATCTAGGTCCTTAAATACCCTTCTGCTTCTAAAAATACCTTAGAGGAACTCTACATCCCAAGAGAACAGCTTGCAGAGGACTTTCTTTAGCTTCCTTTGAATTTTGTAATTTCCTTTTATATCCCAACATAACCACAGTCTAAAAAATGTGGTTTGTGGGTCTGGATTCATTCCATGTGGTTCTCTGAGGAAGGATGATCCTGCTCCCAGAGAAGAAAATCCCTGGATGGTTAGACAAACATGGCACAGGATGGCAGCACAGCAGATCACCTGCTTTTGCAGTAAGCGCCACAAAAGAAAGATGAAATTACTTTGGTTTTCACATTATGGTATGGAAAAATCATGCTTGATACTCTGTGAACTTACAAAATCATATCCCACTCCAAATCTTTTTCTTTTCCCCTGTGTTAAAGCATTTTTCCTGTCACATTAGATATTTAAACTGCTAAACTTTGTGACATTTATTGCAACAGTACCAATCTTTTTTATGCAAAATCGAAGTGTTATAAGGACTCAGAGCCATTTCATACATTGAGTTTGTGGAAGGAAAGTGAATTTGAAAAGAAGCAGCATTGTTTTTACAGATCATAAAAACCAAACTGATTGAAAAACAATTATATGCATTCTTCTAAGAAACGAGAACAGGAAAAGCTGAAATGTCATCTTGAATGTAGCCTTTCTTTTGAGGTCCAGAAAAGTTGAAGCACTCCTGTTTGTTGGGGATTTGCAGAAATGCTGTGGAAGCCTCAGGTAGTAATGCATAGCTAAAGTGCAAAGTGGAAGCAGTGCTTTCAGCCAGATGTGACTAAAAGAAACAACTGCCCCCACCTAATCAAAGCCCACAGCATGAGAAATGCAGCATCCTCTGCCAGTGCATCTGCTATTCCTTTTTAAATGTCAGGAGGAAATGGGGGCTGCAGTGAGGCAGCAGGGCACAGGGGCAGGAGCAGGTGAGTGTGAGGAGCAGATGTGCATTGCCAAGGAGAAGGTGTTTATGAAATGATTAAACCAGGCTGACATGGGGAGCCCACACTGGGCATGACAGCAGCTGGCACAGGGAGCAGCTTGTCTTTCTCAGCTCTGCTTGTGTGCCAGCACTCCTGGGCTCACCTTTCCACCAGCCCTCAGCAGCTTCTTCAAGGAAAAGAAAGAGAAAAGGAGTCTTTCATAGGGAAGGAAGGAAAGTCCACCAAATGTGAAGTAGTAAGACTAATTTTAAAAGGCCTATGTATTATATTATGAGCTGTTGGGACAGTGGTGATACACTGCTCAAACTTCCTTTCAAGAAGGTGACATGGTAATTGTCAGCAGATGACAAGCCTGTCATACACAATACTGTGAACCAAAAAATGGGATTATTTTTATTATTTCCATTTCTACTGTAACTCTTAGCCTTACCTCCCTTACAGTTATTGTATTTCATGAGTAGCACTTTGGAATGTTACTGTACCTATCAAATGTCATCACTATTTTGGTTTTCACTTGCTCTTTAGTTCAGTTGATGCCTGGCATAACACAGAATCATAGAACATCCGGACTTGGAAGAGACCCACAAGGATGACCGAGTCCAATTCCCAGTATTCATTCTGTAATTTATCACTACAAAAAATCCAGACACCACAAACCCAAAACGACCAAACATTTTCCCATTTCCTATTTTCAATATATTCTACAGCTCTTGGGTTGCAGGCTTTTGATTTTGATTTCTGAGAAAAGAAAGCTCCATTCTTATTACAATATAAAGTCCAATGGCAAACCTGTATACTGGTTTTCTTCAACTTCCTGCTAATTTAATTTGGATGGCTGGTGTTCCAAAGCACCGAAACCAGGACTGTGGCAACCTCTGGGATTTGATGAAGGATTTTAAATATACTTACTTAAAATAGAAGAATATGCCAAGAGAAATCAGAAGTGATGCAATTGAAAGACCGTGTCCGATGATGGCCAAGTAATACAAGTTCAGAGCAGTCTGCAACACAAAAACAAAGCCAAGCGATTCAGACAGAGCTACTGCTGATAAAGCACATATTTATAGGTCTCTTCTGGCAGTTAAAGTGACTATAATACTACTAATAAGAGAAAAAAACCCAAAACCATTTCAGGTAATGATGGAACAAGTCCAGAAACCTGCCAAACAGCATCCTACTAAAATCTCTCTCCACAGGGAACACAGATTAATTGAAGCAATCACTGAAATTTACCTCTCACCAGTTAAAACACTGAGTTTCCAACATACAGTGCTATGGTTTTTTTCTGAGTGTTTATATAAATCTGGCTATTTAAGTCCCTGTACTGGATGCATTGCTGTCTGAGGCTTGATTCCTCTCTTAACACAACTCCTAAGTAAAGCACATGCTTCCTGTATGAATGACATAATTTTTGATTGAATTTATGTAATTTTCTCCCCACAGATTTTTTCTTAGAATTTAGAGATACTTCCTTCAAAGTGAGCTATGATTATGGTATTGGAAATTCAGTTTTTATTGAGCATTTCAGTTTTATTGAGCATTAACAATAACTCAAAAATAGTGAAGACTATTATGTTAAATAATCATAATTATGCTTCAATATCATATTGTTTTAAATAAACCAATTGCCAATTATGGAATTATGAAAATCTGGCTAGATACAGAAAGTGAAAACCAAGGAACTGTCGATTTAATATTTGGAATATGTTCTTGTAGCTAATATATTAACTAACTAATTAATTTCATCAGAAAGTAAGAAACCTTTGCCTTCAGTCATGGAATCTGTCATGCAAAAAACCCTTGCTGCATTAAATATAAGGTTATCATTTGGCACATAAGGAAATGAAGATTTTCAGGTTGAACCTTATACTCTCACAATAAAGCACAACTATCTGGGCTCCACAGGGAGAGTTAGAGCACACATCCAAATGGTCACATACTGCAAACCCTATCCCCTGAACTTACCATTACAAGTTAGGACAGAGCAATTGCAGCTTGGTATATATACTGACTTTTGAGATAATACAGGTAAAGCTTTAAGTAGGTTGCAAGATGACACAAGGGCAACTCCTGAATTGTGCTAGAAATTTTCAAATTATAATAATTTTTTTAAATGAGATAACTTCCTTAAAAAAAAACCCCAAGCAACAATGCAATAGGTATGTGTGGAACTCATTGTGAAATCTGCAAAATGAAAAAGTTGGGTGTGACAAAAATCAAGCATTACCCTAAAACGCTAAATTTTGAGAGGTATAAAAGTCAACAGCCATTCTGTGACAGAATTTTTAAGAAAAAACAAAAATAAAGAGACTTATCATCTGTAACCATCTTTTGCCCAATATGATTTTAGGTAAGTACCCAAAGGAATTCAATAGCAAGGGTACAGGCAGTTAGAAACTCTATTACAGGTCAGATTTCTTGACACAGCTACTACTGAGCCCTTTAACACGAGGTCCAAATTAATTTACAGCCTGTCCTGGTCTGTGGTTTCTATTCCTGGTTCTTGGAAATGTAGAGTTTCAATTTATTGCTTCTGCCCATGACTGAATGATTCATAAACATAAGGAATATTAGAGGACACAGAGTTGGGGAATGGGGCAAAATATGAAATTGTGCCCATTGTACCCTCACATATCACAAAGTAACTCTAAAAGGTCATTTTGAGATTTTTTCTTTTTCTAAATCTTTTAATGGATGGGCATGTTCAAGATAAACTGAAGTCTATAAAACCAGCATCTAGCATAAGTACAGAGCCTACTTTTGATATACAGAAAACTGCTCAAAGCATTTTTGAATCAACTCTGCTGCCTTTTTAGTTTGGAAACTTGTAAAGATTCCCAGTTCTTGACATGGGTACCATGCACTCATTCCTCTCCTACCTTCACTTTTTCATGTGTATAGATATTGCACTGGGTGTAGTTTGTCCAAGTCCTGTTGCTTTCTGGGTGTCTAAACCAATTCCCATTTGGATCACAGATCTTCGTAACTTTTTCTGCAATCAAAGTTGATGGAATGAAAAACAAAAGAAGAAAAGTGAAAGAAAAACACAACAGTCAGCACTGAAATTCTCTTTCCTGATGCCAAGTATTTAATAAAGATTGGCAAACAAATGACAGCTTTATTAATATGACTAGAGAGACTTTGCTTGTTACTATGAATTCTGAGAAACTTGAGGCCGTTGCTTTTGCTTGGCAAGGGCAACCGATGATGTGATTTTCCCTAAGAAAACAAATAGATTTTCCTCTCCCATCCATTAAGTACCAAAATACATTGAACTAACTGTTAGAGAACTACCAAATGAAGTGACAAGAATATTTAAATGGCTTGCTTAATATCCAACATGGAAACTGAAGCCTAACATCCTACCACTATAAATTAGTATTGGACAAGCAGGAAAACATAAGCAGCAAAACTACTCAAGAGCCAAACTGGAAAACTGCTGCAAACAATGATTTCTATCATCAAATAGAGGCATGAAAAGACCCTGGGAAATACAAAGAAATTCATTACATTTCCCACATGCTCACAAAGCTTAGCCCACAGAAACAAGAAGTGATTCAAAGTGGGAGAAATTCTTTTAAACTTCAACTGTTAAACTGAGGTAAAGGAGTAAGTCATATTTCTGCTGGTCTGTCAGAAAAGCTCATCTCTAAGAGGAAAAAATAAGTAACTTGTCCATTTTCTATGTGATAAAAGGAAAATGCAAATAATGGGTCTTGAGTTTCTGAAATCCTAGAGCATTAATGACCTGAGTGAGGCAGACAAGAGACATCAAGCCCCCAGGCTCTCATTTCAGTGAGAAATACATTGATGTAGAAGTCAATGCACTCATACCTGATGGGTTGAAATCCTGAAAGTAGTCAGGACAACGCTGCACCGACACAGTTCCAGCAGCAACATCGCTCCAGCACAACCAGCCATCCCAGGTCCTGTTGCAGTAAGGACCTGCAAACAGATAGAGACCTGGGAATAAAATAACTCTTGCTTCAGAATAGTCTTTCAAAAGTAAGATGTAGGACTGGGTAAGGTATGTGTGCAGCAATGGGGAAAAAAAGGTAAGATTTAGCAGTGGTTGATTAAAACCTCACTTAACAGAGATAACTCCTTATACATAGATTTCAAAATCTTTTCTCATTCACCTTGAAATGGCCTACATCTACGATTTGTACACCTCAGATCCAGAATATGGTGGGCAAAACCCCCTAAATTGATTCATATGCAATAACGTAGCTTAGCAAAGAGCCTCACCCTTTCAAAGATGTTTTTACTGGATTTATTGGTATTTTGGACGTATACCAAGTCTGGGCATATGTTTGCTAATTCATAGAAAACACAGTACCCCAGAAGCCATGAGAAAGCCTGGCTGGGAGGCCGCCACAGATGCTTTGCCTCAGGCTGGGTTAAGCCTGCAGCAGTCACTGTGGACCAACACTTCCCTAAGTGCCCCAGGAACAGGGAAGTCAGTGTCCCCAAGAGCCTGTTCCAATGCCTCACTGGTCACACACATTTCAACATCTGAAATGAGATTGCTCCCTTCAGAATGAACTGGTGTTTTATAAACAGCTTCTTTCCCAAAAGGCACACAAGATGTTTTTATTATCTTGCTTTGGTTTTCTTTTAAAGACTGAGTAATGTCCCCTTCTCAAAGGCTTCAGTTCTCAAATGTCATGGAGTTCCTCCTCATCTGAAGATTTTCCAATTTGTGCAGGTCCTTCTGAAGCTGTGAGGCTCCCTTATGCTGTGAGCATAAGCTTGCACTGCCACATTTGTATCCATTGCAGACCTCTGGGCACCTAGTTCCTCCAAAGAATCATTTCAGAAGAGAAAAATCTCTTTGTGAAAGAACACAATCACCCCTCCTTGCCTCAAAAGCCACTCAGTATTTCCAAAAGTTACCAAGTGAATACAGCAACAGGTGGAGTTGCTGAGGTCAGCTCTGAGTGACTTACTAGGAAAAGCAATAATGACACCAGCACAACACTCAGAGCAGGGAAACTCTGTGGATTAAGATACTTAAAAGATTAAGGGTAGATGTGACCAGGCAGACAGAGGTATAATATGAGCATGAAATAAAATAAGGAGTTAAGATTAATTAGTCATGATTTTTTAATATAGATTGTGTTACATTTTTTAATATAGATTTTGTGTTACATCAGAAGTGGTGCTATGAGCAGACAGTGTAACATATTACTTCACCACTTCATGCATCCCTAAGTGATGTTTATAAAAAATTGGGAAAATATTGTTACAACCTGAAAAATAATTGCTAGCAAGATAAGAAATTAACATAACTAAAGGACCCTGAGTTACTGTAACAGTATCTGTTGACAAGTTGCATTAGTAAAACCTCATGAGAAAACAATCTCTACCTTCTTTCTTGTGAATAGGGTCTTGCATAATCTTCTGGTAGCATTCATACTGTGCTGTCATGATTTTATTCCGTGTAACGCTCAGCTGGGCAAAGTCTGTCGTGGTGTTCTGATGTCCCTCAGCTGGAGTAGCACTGGCAAAGAACTGAGAGGAAAAACACTTCTTTTAGCAAACCACCTACAAGCCCCAACTAGCAACATCAATCTTTGCACTTATATTGCACTTAAATACTGCACTTAAAATATCATTTTACTGAAAGAGAGGGATCTTCAAATCTTATTGGTGACAATATGATTTTGTGTTTTTCTGGTTAATTTAGCAATTCTTACTACTGAATCTTGATAAATGTCTCCTGAATGAGCATGGGATAGGAACAATAGTCAGGATTTATAAATAAGAATGGCAACATGCATAGAAAGCACTGACTCAGTCAGAAGCACATGAACAGCTTTTGCAAAACTCAGTGAAATACATCAAAGTTTAGTCTAAAAGACATTTCAGTCAGATCCAAAATGATCCTTTACAAAAAAAGACCTTCCATATATTTTATGCACTGAAGCATTTGGCTTGTCCAGAGCTATTTGGTTTTTCAGTAGTCTGGTGAACCATAAAGTCAAGCCTCAGAATAGAGAATGTTATTCAAAAGACAAGACATCCACTTTGATAATTATTAAAATTAAAAATTAAAAAATCTTACGAAAGATGATCTTGACCAAAACCTGAACCTTTTAAGTGCATTTTTAATAGTAATTAAATATTTTATGGGAAGCTACTAAGCTTCACAGAAAAACAAAGCTGCAGATTGAAATACTGTACAACTGTTGTACAAAGGATGAAACTAAAATTTCTGAGGATGTGTCTGAATATCAATTAGTTGTCTTCACCTCTTCCCAGGGTCTGCAGGGTACTGACTCTGTGTCACTTGTCCACTGCTTCTATTCTGAGCCAGCAGAGAATATGCTGGATTCAGCAGAGGTAAATACTATGTCTGTACCTTTGCCAAAGAAATTTAATGGACAACAGAAGGCAGATAAAGATAAGATAAATGCAGCTTCTGTTTGCACAGCATCTGTGCTGAACACAAGATTAGCTCTTTCTGTGCTTCCATATTAATAATTTCTATGGTACTCTGTACAGGGCTGTTAAAACTGGAAGTGATTTTAAGAATTCATAAGACTCACCACAGTAACCGATAAGAAGAGTAACAAAAATATGATCCAGATTTTTGTCATTTTTATATCTGGTGCAATCTTATGTTGTAGCTGAATGAACTCAAACTGCAATAGAAAAAATAAAAAAAGAAAGAAAATTAGCAATTAATGAAAGCCAAAACTGAGGAAAGACTTTGGTATTTTATTTCTGAACTAAAACAAATTGATGGAGGTCCTCTCCATTTCTATTCACACACAATGATGCCATGTGAAATACACAGGGATGCACAATATGATGTCAAAACAAGGCACTCAGTTCCCCAGCACTGAACTCCAGCAGCAGAGCAGGGTTTTCCTGCACTGCTGTCTCCACTGCCTCAAGCAACATCTTCAGAGGTTCTGTCCCAGGCAGGTTCCTGGTAGCAATCCCACAGCCAGGAGCCCTGAGGCACAAACATCACTTGGGGCCATCTCTGCCTTTGGGAGACCACAGCACACTGCAGGTCAGCTCCCTCAAATACACTCAGACTTTCAAACACACACATTCATTTCCCATTTTCTTCACACCTCCTGACATTTAATTTTGCCATTTCTGGAGTAGCTGACCTAGTGAGAAGACACTTCATCCTGGACTTCCACCTTTGCAAGGATAATAGTAGCAATGCAAGAATTCACTGTGAGCTGTAAAATAGTTTCTGTATCTGCACTACCAGTAGTTTTTTTATCTGTCCTTTGAAGAAAACACAAATACCCAAACCAGCTATGACCACCTTACACTGCAGACTCTTCTTGGAATTCTTGATTCTTGAAGTGAAAAATTCACCCAAAGTATAAAATATACATAATTATTTATGAAGCACTAGACCATCTATCTAGCGAAACCCTGCTGTGACAACTGCCTCAAAAGGAAGGGAAATGTAAAAGAGTTTTGTCTTTTAATATTTCAGTGTCCTGAAGTATCCTGAGAAGATCACAAAGCTGAGCCTGGAACGGAGATAAGAACTTTTCTTCTGATTGCATAGTGGAAAAAGCCCTCTGCATACTCAGTTTAGTTATTACAACTAAACCAAATTTCCAAAATCCAAGTATCTCACTGCAGCAGCATTAATGAAGCTTTTTTCAGCTAAAAAAAAAGCAGTAACATGTGCATGAGTTTACTCCCTGGTACAGATGAATTCACTCCAGCTCTCACACTGTGATTTAAGACACAATCCTTGCATCCCCAAAGTCCCTCACACAGTTCATCCGACTCAGAAAATCCAGAGGGCTATGGATGCTGTACCCACACACAAACTACATCCTGGCCCAAGCCACATTCCCCCTCACATCACACTTGTTCTCTTCCTTGGAAGTTTTTCTTACCAAGCAATGATGTGCTCTGAGAGAATGGGGGATGACAAACTATTGGCTGTACATTAGCAGAGATAATGGTACAAAAAGTTCTTTTTCTACACAAACACCACTGTCTCAGTCACAAAACCCAAGTATTCAACATTGCTGCTTTTCTGCTGGACTGGGTCCTCCTAATACAACTATAGTACAACAAACAGCATCTTTTAGGACATATTAAGTACTAAATATAAAATCACTGCTATTTATTGCACAGCCTGATGTAAAGACAAGAAATGTGCTGTAAAATCTGCTGTGCCCATTTAATCCAGACTAAAGTTGTATCCATAATCTTCCTTCTATTTTTACCAATAGCATGCAATCCTATAACACTGATTGCTGCAAATTGCACAGGTGAGGCTCTGAAGTTCAAATCTGAAGACTCTTAAAACACTTAGAGGAAGACCAATTAGCATACATGAAATGTATCCTTGGTCTGAGCTACTAATTCTCTGGAAAATCTAGATGATTAGAAGTAAAGTGAATAGATAACTTTGACTAAAGAAAAATCTAAGTAACTTTATGCAGTGACTTAAGGCTTGACTAAAACCATATATATGTATTTATATATCTGGATATCTAAAATATATCTAAATTAACAGAAGGGCAATATGAGCTCAGTTCTGCATGATAACTGGGGGCAAGTGTGATTAATTCAAACCTATCATATGCTTCATTCATTTACAGATGTGTCAGTTTTCCTAGGGGGAAAAAACCCTGACCTTCCAAGGAAATTGGAATTAATAACTTACTGTAAAGTAAGTCAGTAATATTTTCTCTCCCAAGTATGACAAAGCACATGTGTGCAGGGTTAAAACCCACAAATGATGTGCACAGGACAAGCCAAGAGATGAAACAAGTAGAAAATAGCAACCATAATTTAGCAGATGTTTTCCTATACATGTACACAAGAGTTCAAAATAATTTTCTCTACAATATTTCCAAAAATCCTTATGCTAAAACAAATGTTGGATGAAAAATTTAAAATGCATGTTTTCATATTGCTCTCACTTCACCTTGCTTATTTTAATTTGTCTAAATGATACAACTTTGTATAAACAAGGCAGAAATTATCTGCTTTGATGCAGAGTCCGAGCTTGTTTCAGTTTCACAATATCAAAAGTCATCCCTTAGCTCAGTTCCTCTGATGGTCCCAGTCTTTTCATACTGAGTGGTTTTGTAGACATTTATTATCAACTGCTCCAGTATCTGCTGCTAAATTATTAAGCCTTCCCAGGAGATAAAATGTTAAGTCAAGTCTATAATGCTCTCCATGCTTTCCACTCATTTCTCTCAGTTGCTAACATATATATAGAGAAAAACCCAACCACTGCCTTTTTCTAAACCTCACTGCTTATGGACTTAATTGCAAAATGCAGGATGAAGGTCATTCAGATGCCTGTTTGGACTGCAGGAAAGCATTTCTTGCATCACTACATGAATTCATTCACTCAACATTTATTACAGTTAGTCTGGACAAGGCCTTTTCCAAGGAAAATTAAGAACTTTCTTAGGGATGGACAGCAATATATTCCATTGACAGAGGCAGCAAGCCAGTACTGCTAAGAAAGTCAGGCTGTTTTTATTAATCATCAGCTCTGATGAAATACAAACCAAACCTAATTCTCCCTCTCAAAGCTGGCAGGTATTAGGCACACAAGAAATTAATAGTGAATAGGTGTCCGTAAATAATGATGCTTCCCAAGTTGTTCTGCTATTGTAAGTCTGACAAGTCCACTGTGGGGCAGAGAAAAGAACTGTATTGGATTGAGATTGATCTGAGTGTCTTGAATGGATGCCTTGACTTCACTCTGTGACGGTGGGGATCTGCACTAAAGCCAGCAGGGCTGGGATTTACATGGCAGGTAATGACTGAAACTGAGGTGGTGTAGGCAACACTACAGCTACTGGCAGTCCTCTGGCTGAAGTATTTCCCCACTAAAAAGGAACATCAGTAAGAATAGAATGGGGAATTGCAAGAGTAAAGCAGATCTTCCAGATCTCTGAAATATAATTTTTATTTCTGGTGCATGTTTGTGCATTTAGTGAAGACTGGGATAACTTAAACAAAACAACAACCAAAAAGGAGCTGCCATTAATGATATTCCCAAGACCTCTGTTGTGATTGTCACTGATAGCAGTGACACCTACTGAAGAATGAGGAATTAAAAAGGAACTGTAATCTGGATTTAGTTAAAATAGTCACTGGTATAGGTTTAACAGATGTTCCCAATTCTCTTCCTCCTGCTTTCTCTACAGAGCCATCCTGCCTCATCAGCTGTTTCTACTTCTAACTTTTCCCCATCCTCCCAGGAGTAAGTGGCATCCTTGCTGAGCTCCAGACACTTCCACTTTCAATCATACAGTAAAATGGTTAAAAAAAGGCAGTCATTAAAAAGAAAAAAAAAAAATCCGTTTTTTGAACTTGAAAACCACATTTAGTACAAAACAAAAAATACAGCTTCCACCTCAAGCAGTTCTCAAATCTGACTTCAAGTGAGAACATAACTCTGTGGGAGTGGGACAGGGGGGAGAGCCTACTTATGGCACTGCAGGCCCATCCTAAATGGCCAAACATTTTTGTCCAATTGGTAATCTCTGATTTGCCCAGAAGCCAACAAAACAACCATTCCTAATGATAACAGAGAAAGCCACCAAACTTGCCCAGTGTAAATTATATACCTCGCAGAGTGCTGTAACCTTGTAACACTGAACTTAAACATGTTTGCATAGAGATATGTAGCCTTAGCCTGAAATTGGGTCAGAATGGGTATTTTCTTGACACTTTATTACTTCTGGTTCTTTTTGGAGGGATGCATACAACTTGAAGTATTTAAAACCTCAAGCAATGTTTGGTTGTTTCAGCCCAAGATAAAGGCAAAAACAACGAGTTGCAAAATGCCCAACACTTTTAAAAGTGTCCCTAATTTGAACTGCTGTTCAAACAACACTATTAATAAAAATCTCCCCCAAACCAACAAAACCAAATAGCCAGTAGCCTCAAATGGAATTACAGACAGAGCCTCCCTTGCATGTTCACTCACATAAACTTTCTGGGAAATTCTTCTCTGACTAAAAGGGCTTTGCAAGTGAGAAGCCCCAGCCAAACAATAATGGACACCAGATTCACCAAGTCCTGGACATGGACTGCAAAATCTCCACAGTTAGGGAACAGTGCAAGGCACTTTGGAAAGCTTCCTATTTGGGTAATCTGCCTTTTTTTTCTGAGGGAATCACTTCTGCCAGGATTTGAACAAAGTGCTCAATGGTATCCCATAACTGCTCACAGCTGTATGTGTGGGATTTACTCCATCCTCTTAATAAGTATGGAGATTGAAAGTAAAGGTAAATAAAATAATGCAACACAAACATTCTCTCTGCCTTTCCTTCCAGGAGATTTTCCTTGGTAGAAGTTGTGGCACAATGGCATTTACTGTCTTCTTGAGGATCAAAATAAATAAAGAAACACAGTGGCATATCTCAATTTATCCCTGAGTTATTCTACCACACCTTCCTTGTGCAGGTGGCAGTCCTCACTACAGTGAGGAGAAAGTCCTCACTGTTTAATCCCGGCCCGTGTGCTGTGCTGGTCTCATGGTACAGGTCTGTGCAAGTGGGAAATTAGGACTGGCTCACCAAGATGTTTCCCATCTTGTCTTCTCTTTATTAGAGAACACACTTTTTTAGCTTTTGCATCGCTCTGGCTGCATGTCAGAGGCCTTGTAGAGATTGCAGAACCATCTGCATATGAGATTACACAGATTAAATTACTCCTGGGTGATTCTTCCCATGAATAGCTTTTGGCAACCATTCAGGTAAGCTTTGTCACCTGCACCCAACAGAAATTACTGGCAGTAATTGGCAGCACTTGCAGCCAGTTCCAACAACACAAAGTTACAAGAACCTATGACAGAGTGATAGTGGTGCTAGTTTTCCTCTATTTTCTAACATTGCTTCTGATCAGTTCACAGCTGTGCATGGCACTGCAAGTTATTCTGAGAAGGTCCAGTTAAAATCCAACCCAACCAAAAATAAGGAGCAAAAAATGCCACCATAACAAAGACTTTGGAGGAGAGCATGTCAGTTCTTCCCCTGGCATATTCTGCAATTCCTGCCCTTGGTAAACATTACTCCTCTCCACACAGACTGCAGAGCAGATTTTTTTGTGGTTTTGTCCATCACACTAATTTTGGCTCTTTAAAACAGGATTTCCACTGATAAAAACAGTAAGAGCATTTCCTCATTGATTTTACATTGAAAAGTCTTCTCTTGGCCCTTGTGCTTTCCCTACAAATTATGAAGGCTCTGCTCCTCCTTGTCTAGTGTGACAAACTTCCTACTGACTTCAGGACATAGGAAGCCAACAGTGTACACCGTGCTCTGCCATGTGGAAGGATGGCAGGGACTCAGTGAGGGTTACAGCTACAAGCCAGCAGGATATCCAACCCTGCCAAAGAAATGCACCAGAGGCATTTTAAAAAATATTGAAGCAAAGTACAATTATTTGTGTCTCCTGAGGAACTAGCTGTTAAAGGAAAGCAACAGAGATTCTGGCAAATTAAATCTTTACCAAGAGACTGGTGGGGCTTTACTCTCAACAGATGCAACTGTGATTTCCAGCAGTTTATGGTTCTTAATGCTTCCAGAGTTTCCAGTGAGTGCTATTTGACTACTACTGTGTAAGCACATTGTTATGCTTATTTTACAAGCTTAACCCTTTTCAACCCAAAGCCCTAACCCAGCTGTATCTTTGTGCCTAAAATCCATCAGCATAGCTACATATGCTGCCAGGCATAACTCACCACGTTCAGTTCAAAGTTCTGCAAGCCACAGCACTGAAATTCCTGAGCAATCTCTCGAGCACAAAGCAGCTTTGAAGGGAGGCTGCTCTGCTGAACAAAGTTATTTGTAAAAATCCACTATCAAACATCCTAAAACCAACTATTAACAGAAAGGAAGATGATGGCAGACTAGTGATAACAGCTGATGGATCAAGATTATTTCATTTTGGTGCTTTTACAATTCTTTTTAAGCTGTATTATATTCTTATAGTAATTTTTAAAATGGGCTGAAATACGTCCAGTAAACTTCCCTGAAATTTTAGTTCTTCCAAAAGAACTGCTGTGATGTGGCAAGGATGTTCCAATTTACATGCTATTTTAAATAAAAGGGAATAGCTCACGACATTCATTCTTTTCCAGGGATTTCATGCTATTAAAAAGTTGGAGAGCACCCACATTGTTACTAGGTACATAAACAGTTACCTAGACACATTTATATATGGATGATACCCTTAGCCATAGGATTTAATTTTAGGTAGCCCTGCCAGGAGCAGAGAGATGAGCCTCGTGGTCCCTTTCAACTTCAGAAATCCTATGATATATGTGAAAAATACAGTATAGTCCTCCAAAGAAAATTTCTCCACCTTCAAGCAAAATTATTTCTGTTTTGAATTAAAGCAAAGAAAGTATGAATTTAGGAATTCATCAAATAGACCTTAGGACTTGTGTGTAACATCCCTTGTTGAGATGCTGAAGTGGGATTTTTTCCCAGCCACTACTGTTTAAAAGCTTCAGACTGTACTGTTGCTTTATGTGCCCCTTTCAGGCAGTGCTTTTTTTATTTGACTGACTCCATTTGATGCTGTTTACCAAGTAATGACCCAAAAGAGATCCAGAGGTTTCTTTGTGAAAATGTTTACGGCATGAAGTAATTTTCTCAACTGGCTGAGTTTTAAAAGTTTTTTGTTATTTCTTCATTGACACATGCTAATTTTACAAGAACAGTATTTCCACAGTTCAAAGACTTTTCTCAAGGTCAGAACAAGGCAATGGGAAAATGGGTTAAGCAAAATGTACCAGGACTTTTGTTTTTTCCAGAGTTTACCACCAGGCTTTTTCTCATTGGCCCCTGCCCAGTTTGGCAGCTGAGCATATCCTGTGAAACTTACAGGTTTCTTTAGATTCACATTTAGTACTGTGAATATTTATGCACAAATATACTCTCGATCAGTTATAAATAAAATGAAAGAGTTTCAAAATATGATTTTTTAATGAAATTGTTAATTTTCAGGTGGACTGTGGCACAGCAGCAGCTCAGAGCAGGATGGGGAGAGAGCAGGTGGCCAGGAAAGGGAACTATTGCCAGGATAAACAAAGTGCTGGTGCAGCCACTGCATCAGAACCGGTGTCCCAACTTTGGGTTCACCTTTGGTCAATGACTTGACCAGAGCTGATGAACAAAGTGTAAACTCTTCATGAAAATATCAGAAGTAATGCAGTCTTCTGATTTTGTGTAGCATGTCTTTCTTTTAGTTAAAAAGCACTCC
This sequence comes from Anthoscopus minutus, assembly GCA_013399455.1. Lineage (NCBI taxonomy): Eukaryota > Metazoa > Chordata > Aves > Passeriformes > Paridae > Anthoscopus > Anthoscopus minutus. The sequence continues at coordinate 41,137 of VWYI01016806.1, read as the reverse complement.
AAACAACAACAAAATAAAACCCCAAAAGGCAGTACAGGGAACTAAAATATCCCCAAGGCAGCTTTCACTGGCAATAATTTTAGTCTGGCTAAGGATGAAATTTCAGATGGAAAGTTCAGGCCAAATATTAACATTTTCTCCCATGAGATATTTCTGATGCACTTACTAGTCCAAAAATTTTCAGGTAAATTTAAAGCAGCTTTAGAAAAATTCAGCTTGGTATACTTATTTAAAACAAAATAAACCACCAGCTACTTCAAAGGCTTTACCAGGTCAGCCTAAGTCACTACAGTTTAGAACATTTCCTCTTAAATTTAAAATTTCACATGCCAGAAGTCAGAAGTGCAAGCTCTGGAATATTTCACTCTTTGAATATTAGACAATACTATGTTATACGGTACTAAATTATCAAAACTACTAATCCATCCTGTAGAAAAGCCAAAGCAGCAGCCAAAACCAATCTTTTGAATTCTAGTGGTCCGCAGCTTGTCTCCTTTGCTTTAATTAGCTACAGATATTCCCCATCTTTCCTATGTTTTTGCATCTGCTGCACTACTAAAGTGGCACTTTAACAGCAAATGGTTTAAGCTGGGCTCACACAGGGCATGCTGGCTGTAAAGGAGTCGGTGAGACTCAAAGTTAAGGCTGAGGTAGTTAATCTCAAACACTATGGATGGAAGGAAATTGCCTTTTATATCCTTTTTCAAGTCTATACCTGCGTATTGCTTTGTGCACCTGTTGAGGCGTGTGCTCAGAACAGGGCAGGAGGGCAAAGCCTTGGGAATGACCTCTAATGGAAGAAACCCATGGATGCACATACTCATAGGGCAGACTAAGACCACAACAGCAAAGCTTTTCACTTTCCATTTACAATCAGAGCCTTCCTTCTTGTCATATATACAGGGAGATATCTCTCTCTTTTTCCCCACAGACTAGCTGCAGAAATCATCTTAAGGCAGCCATAGAGTAGGCAATGACAGGAGGTTTTCCCATCCTCTGCCAGTATTTCCTTCAGATGATACGTACCAAGATACTGCTAAAGCAAATGGTATTTTGCATTAACATTCTTTTCTGTCAATCTGAGTTAACATTAGTTTTGCCAAACTGAGGAAGGTGTTACCCATGGTTGGTTCTAAGCTTTTTAAGTGGGAATTACCTTCAGCTTCATCTACACCTGCCACACCCACAGGAATATCGACATAAGCAAAGCTCTAACACAGGTCGAACCATCCAGGAGAAAGAAATACTTTGCTACAGATGTTGTCAGTTTAAAAGTCAATTACAGTATCAAAGCAACTAACTAACCAGCTTACCTAAATGAGATCCTTTGAACAGAGGCAAACTGCTACCCAGTGGCTGCAGCAACCCCTCTTAGTATTTGCCAATGCACTCCTCATTCTGATCTGGACACAGAGGGCAAAAAATAACTGGCATCAGTATGAACTCGAGAGTCTCACCTTGTTTTGTTACATACAATCCCCCAAAGGGCACTTAAGACTGTTTGGACAGGCAATGCCATTTTAACCACCTAGAACATGTTTCAGAGTTCATCTTTATGAACTATCTTTGTCAATGTGCTCTTACTTTTAAAAGAGTAATTTCTTTTTTACCTGAGCTCAGTCTTTCAGTCTGAGTAAGAGTTTCTAAGCAGAAGTATTTAGCACTAATTAAAATAATACATTTCTATATCTTTTCTGAAATACCACTTAGGCAAAACTACTTCTACCTGAAACTGTATATAATCCTTACCTGAAGGAAAGAAGCTAAAACTTTTTTAAATTTCAAATTTTTCCAGTAACTTAATCTTGAAGTCTTAATTCACATTTTGAAATACTAGAGAGTAACAATGCTGAAAACTGGACAGGCACAAGTCTAGCTGGCCTTATACTTCAGCTGACACCCTGTTACATTTTCATGCTCTTAACAGAGAAGCGATTCTGTGCCACTGAAAAAATTCTGCTTGCAGAGCTTCTGCTGCTGTGAAGGACGTGAAAAGTTTGAAATAGCAAGAGCAGCTGGTGGTGGAGCTGACAATTTGCCTGGCACACAGTCTGAAAGCCACACGTGTATGCGAGGGTCAGCGGAGCCCCCGCTCCCAGCCCTGCCGCATCCCGGCACCGCTGCAGGCGGGCGCTGCGCTCCTCTCCCTGCACGTTCCGGGAGCTGCAGAGCCAAACCCAGCACGGCACAGCACCACACAAACCCCTGCGCTCCGACAGGCAGCGATTTTACAGACAGTGCCAGCTGCAATCTGTAGGAAGCAGTGTGAATGTTTCCATGAATTCAGTTGAAGATCATATGCTCAGGGTGTGGCCGTGGGAAAGACCAGTGTATCTTACACACAGTCCCTGAAGTCCAATTAGTGTTCCTTTAATTACAAACAGACTTTTCCATATCCTTTTGCAGTATTCCTCCCTCTCTTACCTGAATGAAAACCAAAATAAAATACTACCAACATTAAAAATGCTACATAAACTGGACATAAAAATCTCTGCCTTGATAAACTGGAGTTTCACTTGGACAAGATGCTTCATGAAGATGAAATATTACATATCAAATGTAATAAAACATTACAAGCACTGTAGCTACAGCAGAGGAATGTGCATCAGGCACAGCTATTCTGGTCGTGAATTGCATTCGAATTTAATTTGCACACAATTTATACAATTAAGCACATTTTCTCCCCTCCAGATGTAATATTAAAAATAATATAGAGGCAGGAAATGTAATGGAAAATCTCAGTTTAAAGCCTGTCAAAATTGCAAGCAAATGAAAATTTCCACTGCAAGCATGGAAAACATTATATGAATTTAGTATAGGTGCCCTTATTTTCTGCATACACACACCCTGCATTTATTTGCCTTGAGAAAAATAAACCTCACAGGAGTCTCAGACTGATTTTACACTCCAGAGAAAAGTCCTTGGCAGAAACAAAATGCATGGAATTTGTTGGGAAGCTTTTATAAGGATGTCTGCCCAAATTAAGTTAAAAAAGAATCATTTGAGTTGGTATTTGTGTAAAATAGATCCTGCCATTGTTTGGTCAGTGTCTTGGATACCAGTGCAGAACTCATAGGCATGAATTTGACTTTGATACACAGCTTGGACATCAAACTTGCAGGCATTACTTTCCTCAGACTGAGGCACCAAAACTCACTAAGAAATGCACTTGGCATGCATTTTTAATTTTTTCTTCCTGTACTTTTCAACTTAATAAGGCACCTCAAAAGGCTCATCCTCCATTTCATGCACCTGCAGAGATTCTGGACTTGCACCCCTCAACTGTGGCCCTCTCAAAGCTGTATTTGTGTATCCTGTTTCACAGAGCATGTGAAAATTCGAATTCATCTTGCCGAGAAATTTTGTTCACAGCTGCTTGCTTGGCAGAGATTTGGTTGAGGAGGGAAGGGATGGAGGAGGGACAGACAATTTTCCAAGCAATAGGGAAAAACAGTACAGAACTTTCATCATCAGTGGCCTTGACATCGCTGGAGCCAAAGGAAACAACATCACCCAAGTGACTCCATGTGAGGGAACCACTCAGACGCAAATAAAAAATCTCCTGCATTAATTTCTATCGTGGTAGCTTATGCCAAGCTTCCTTTGGTGAAATCCAGAGTTCTCCTGCATTGGCTTCCTTCTGCTGTTGATAGAGCAGGATATTTGCTGAAACAAACAGGTAATGAATGAGATATTCTGAATTAATCAGCATATATGCTGGAGACTTGTGTTCACTTCTGAAGCTCTAAGAATAACTGGCTGTGTTTTTCCAAAGGAGCTACATTAAGATAACAGACATAGGATTTCTGTAATAAATTCTAACTGGTTGCAAGTCTTGCTGGCAGGTGAATTCCATAACAGGTACGTGTCTTACCGACCCTGTCAGGGATTTTATGGAAGCAAAAATGCCTGGCAACTGATACAGGCTGATACCCTACACCACACAAAGAACAGGTAACATCTCCCAAGGCAACTTCTCATTGTCAAGTCCCCAGGATTCCAAAAGAAATATAAATTTGCAAGAATAAAGCCTGGTTGATTTCCTCCCCAACCAGTAAATGTATTTCCCTTTCTCAAGAGAGTATTAGAAAACAAGTACTGCACAAGTCTGTTTTATTACCACTCACTGATGAATATAGTGCACAGAAATCACAAAATCATTTTTATTCTTGGTGTTCCCTTGTGATAGCCCAAGCCTTTACTGACAGTGCAGTGCTAAACACTTCCTGAACTAGTGGCATTTTACTGATGGCATTAGCTGTTCCAGATATCATATAAATGTTTTACAGACCAGGAAGCAATGTACTTTTAGCTGTGCCTAAGCCAAGCATAGAATGGATTAGATACAGACCCTGATCAAGAAGGACACTGACAACTTTACGTGTATTTGGGTTTTCTACTCTAAAAGACCTAATTTCCCAAATATTAATTCAGTAAGATGTTGAGACATCAAAAAGCATCATTTGCAACCACCAGAATAAGCAAACCCACTCTCATGCCATTGCCACCCAACAACTTCTATCTTTGAAGTCATTACTGATCCTCAGGCTGCTTCATTACACCACTTTACAAAGCTCTGAAGAACAGAAAGAGATTTTTGATGAGTGCTTTTAAAGAACATGAAGTGGCCATCACCCAGAGATCTGAACTCTGAACCCCGCTTGGCTGGTGATCTCTGAGGGTCAGACATTACATGAAATATAACCCTGCAGCATCTGTTGGAAATCAGACTACCAAACTGATGGGAAGTTCAGCCTAATCCAAATGTGGGAGCCAAGTCAGCTACTGAAAATATATAATGCTACCAAATGTCAAATCATTACCCTGTGATGAAAATGGTTTCAGTTCTAGCAAAAAAAATCATAAAAAATAGCCCTTCAATGCTGCTTTTCCTGTAAGGTCACAGACAAGCACCAAAAAAGAATACAAAGGGAAGACAAGACCAAGAGAATTAAAAAAACCTGATCCTAAATCAGAGTTGAGAGTCAGTTGATATATTCAGTAAGGGCTTTGTGAAAGAATTCTTAAGCCATGTGTGGCTCTTACAGACATATCTATTGTGGGAGGTATTTTAACCAGCTTCATGTCTGACAGACAGTCTGGGGGATATAAATAAATTTCAGCTTCTAATACAGATATAATTTTCTTTGTCTGTAGGACTGAATATTCGTGAGAAAGTGCAGTGTTTAGGATCAGTCCACTTGGATTTACAGTTTTTGAGAAGCCTACAGGAACTGACAGTTTTTGAAGGCCATAAGTAATAAAACCCTGGAGAAAAAATGAAAAAGGAATTTAAGTGTCTTGCCCACCACCACTTTGCATGTTGTGTCCCAAGTGAGGTTTAAATATCCATTCAGCAAATAGCAATGGATTTATCATTCATTTCTGTTGAGATTGTCATCAGAAGGACTGCAAATACAGAGTAAAATTCCTTGGGTTAAGAAAAAACCCAGAGAAATGGAAAGTCAGGAAAATATAAACCAATATTTCTGCTGATAATAAATTATCAATCATTTACATCTACACCAGTTTTTCACTGGTAAGTTGTACTTAACCTGCCTCTGAGATGGTGTCAGGACAAAAATCCCTTCTAAGGCTGTGGTTTGGCTATCAATGCCTCTCACTGAGTTTAAAGGAACATCTCCTACAAGGAATTCCCACAGCTAAATGTTACTCAAGTGAGACAATCTACCTGAACATTCCCTTTGCTCCTAAGAAACATGAAGGAGACTCTTCCCATGCTGAGAAGGGACCTTTACCTAGGGTGACTCCTGCCTCCATAGCTCTATCCCCTTCCAATCTCTTGCTACCCATTTCAAGCACTCACAGACTGAACTGCATTTAGCATCACTGGAGGTCAGTTTTCTTAACCAACTCAACAATGACCTCCACGCTCTGCCCCAGTAACCAAACTGATACAGCTTCACATGCTGCACCTGCAATTCCCAGCTGGGAACTGGAGATGACCAAACTGATACAGCTTCACATGCTGCACCTGCAATTCCCAGCTGGAAACTGGAGATGACCAAACTGATACAGCTTCACATGCTGCACCTGCAATTCCCAGCTGGGAACTGGAGATGACCAAACTGATACAGCTTCACATGCTGCACCTGCAATTCCCAGCTGGGAACTGGAGATGACCTACTCGGTGTAATGAAACTCGAGTGCCACATCCCACCACGTAACAGCCCCTGCAACAGACAGGCATGGATAGAGGTGACTGAAATGCCTGCTTCTGCTGGTAATCTGCTAATCAGTCACATTTGATTTTCCTGATTCCTTCATTACTCCCATAAAGACCAAATAGAAATTGGAAATCTCCTTCACATATAACCACACAGCAACCCTAGCTCTTAAGCAAGCCATCCTGACCAATGACAAGAATTTTAAGGCAGGAGAGAAACCATGAGAAAATTGTCCGAGAATGTATACCTAGATAAAAATGTGAAAAATACTACAATGTAAAATAGAATACAACTTAATTAATAATTAATTTTTTAAAATGTAATTTAATATTACAATTTATTAAAATAGCATGTGTAGTATGTTAGCACTAGGCATCCATTTAACACCACAGCACATCCAAAATCCAATACATGATAATTATCATTACTGAGTATCAATTTAAATATCTGCAGATGTAAGTGTCAAGCTTTCATTTAGATTTTGAAACACTCAAACAAAAAGCCATTTTGAACATCTCTAGAGTCCTTTATAGTTGAGGAAATTTATTCACAGTGGTCAAAGGACACAAACCTCTCAAACCTCTGCACTGCAAACAAAACAAAGGAACTGAATGGGTGTTAACTTCAGAAGCTAACTTGAGCTTTTTAAGCACCAACACCATCAACTGTTTTGCTCTCCAAAAATACCCCTGGGACACCCACAACACATGCTGGTGCAGTGGAAATGGACCTGCCCAGATAATCAGGATCATCTTTTTTACTTTTAATTGACCTTTGACAGTAGCAGAAGGTGAACAATGCATAAAACTACTGCGGAAAACACAAAACCATTAGAAAAAAACCTCTGTCTCCCATTTTGCTTTCTCCAAACTGGTACTGGGGTAATCAGTCTCTAGTAGAGCCCCCATTTACACCACGGTTGTGCTCAGCTGTAACTGCACATGCCTTGCCAATGCTGCTCCTCACCTGTGTGGGTCAGGAGATCCATCAAGACCAAGGGTTAAACTCCCTGCCTCTCACAGTGCCCTCTGAGATGCCCTGAGGGTGTGAGATACACTTGCCACACCTGGCCCGATGGATCTGCTGCATCCTGATGGATCGAGCCAGGCCTAGTGGGCTTCCTAGGAAGCAGCAGGTGCCCTAGTGCCATCCCACCCCAAACACCGAACACACTACAAACCCTTCCCTTATTAGTGGCTTCCCTATAAACAGCTGAACTGAAGGAACAGGAATAATAACAATAAAAAAAGAAAACTAAGAACAAAAAGAGCCCCTCCAAACCAAACCTACACCAAGGAGAAAAATAAAAAATTAAAATTTGATGAACCATGTTTGCATTCTCTTCAGTTTCACTGAGTCAAAACAAGCCCAGAGCGGAATCAAACAACTCAGAAACAAAGGTCCTGAGAAAAGGGGGGGTCACATACACTGGGCCACCTCCAAGGACTGCAAATAAAGGGCAAGTTGCTAAGTACAACTTTTAGAGAAACACCAAGGAGAGCCAGGACAGCCCGATGAAAATTTTGGATGACATCTCAACAGCGAGCTGAAAGCTCACCTCAGCAGGGCTGTCACCATCCAGAAGCTGGCAAACATGACTTGAGCAGTTTTCCAGTGACTGCAGTGTCCCAGTTTCCAGGACAGATGAGCACTGTGGGCAGCCTTCAACTTGTCCTGTTTATACAGCCCTGTCTGCAGGAAACGGCTCCTCCCAGAGTTTAAGGGACCAAAAGAGTCAAGTGATCTTGAAGTACAGAGAGGAGGTGGAGGAAAGGGTGGTATTCTTTCCCATCAAAGATCATTTTCACTTAAATATCATTCTATGTTGAGCTTAGACTCGTTTCTGAGGTTGTAATTGACACTGATGAGCTTTGCCAAAGAGCCCCAAAAATGGCAGCTCTGAAGGTATACTCTTACAAAAAGCAGTACACGAGCGCCCTTGTCTGCTGCCCAAAGCAGCTCAAAAGGAATGCATCTCTCTAGAGACAGTATTTGACAAAGAGATTTACATACCAAAGGAGAAATGCTACTCTGCACTGAAGACCAGGCTGTGAATCTAGATAGTCCCTTGCACAATTACTGAGTCCTCCCAAGTATTTTCACCACACCTGTAAGAGCTGAAAAGCCCACACAGAACATGCAACTAAAAATAAATAAATAAAGCAAGTGCATCCGCATTGCTCAGCGAGGTCTAAGTTTTGCTCAAGGTCTGTCTCTTCCATGGACCTCTGGTGACTGTTCAGCTGGAAATTAAGGGCCCAAGAGATTTTTGTGAAAGCAGAAAGGGATATCCTGAGTCCCAGCCAGCAGCCTAACAATGCAGCTTCCAACAGCCAGGACTGTGTGGATTGTATTAGGAATATCACTCATTACCGCCCTGCATGCTCATGGAGTATTCTTATAATTCCACTTTAGCTATTAAAAATGTTCTATTTCTGAAAGATACTACAATTTAAGCAACAGGTTCCTACTCTATAAAAATCAAACTATGACTTTCAATTACTGTTTATTTCTCAGTGTATTTAGGTGGGGAGCTTTGAAAGGTACACTGTGTAATACCAGTATATATACTGGGAAAAACAATTTTCACCATTTAGGCTGTTGAAAGGCCATTTCTAACTTTGCTTTCATTTGTATTTTACCTCTCACCAGTGTAACTTGAAATTTTCTTTATGACAATCAGTTCTAGTCTTTAAGGCAAAAAAAAAAATTCCAAACCAAAACTTAAACAAAATAAGACAAAAACCCCCACCCGGTTTGTATTAAACTCTCCTTGAAAATCTATACATCTCCTGCTGCTATATACCATAAAATAGCTCAAATGCATTCCTCTCAGCAACATCCCCTCTCCTGCAGGACTGTGACATAGGTGGAGATGATCACTGTGGGACTGGGTTAGTTTCTTGGCAAAAATGGTTATGACGTACTTGCTGTTACATCCTAAGGCTTGTCAGCATTCCCTGTCCCAGCTGGATCTACATCCCAGAAGGACAATTGAGGAATTTATTGCAGAAAGCCAGTATATGAGCTGTGGATTTCAGAATTAGTGGCATTTATGTGCAAGGGATGAAATGCTTCAGTAACTTTTGTGTTACTGCACATTACTTCCTATTTGTACTGAAGCTCGGCAGAACTGCCTAAATCATAAAACTCGAAAATTTCTGAAGACAAATCTTTACACTCTTAAGACAAATTTATGTCCCATGCAACTGTTAAAGAGTTACAAACTGTTTAAAACTGAAAATCTTTAAGCTCTCTCATTTTTTTGGTACACCTGGCAGTTAATTTGAATTAGGGTCTTTTAATTTGACTGCAGAGACAGACTTGTTGAGACAACTACAAATGTGAGCTTTCACACATTTATCATTCTCCCTGTGCTACTTCTCACAGCTTGATGGCACATTGGGAACTGACTGCTCCATGTCATTTCTGCAGTACCTTAAGTGCCTCATGGCTCGTCAATCTTCCCTGCCCAGAAGAAACCTGGGTGTGATCATGGCTCTTCCCCACCCAGAAGCTTCTTCCTTACAGAAACTGTGATTATATTTCAGTTATTCTTTCCATACTTCATTGGCCCTTACACTACCACGAGGTAAAACAGTCACTGAAACATAACTCACTTACTGAGGGCAGCAAAAATTATTAAAATGTAGAATGCTTGACACTCACATTATTAATCCAATTTCTTGTTGATGAAGGAAGAAGCAAGTTTCGAGTAGATGGTGAATATTGATCCTGCCCTCAATAATCCAGATGTTCAAATGGTCTTTGTGTACAGTTCCTTACCATTCCTGAAGAAGTGAAGTTGTACTCTTAGCAAATACTTAGCAGGCAAATGGGAATTTTGTCACTCTGACAACATTTTTTCACTTTAACAAAATCTGACTCTTTGAGCTACAAGTTTAGTAAGGTAAAAAAGAAAGTTAGGGAGTTGTTGTTGATCAAGGCTTCAAACAAACACTAGTATGCCTTCCTTTCTGTCCTAATTTTAGGAGGAGAAGGAAGTCAACACAATTAACAGCTGATAATTATGAAAATACCATGTTACTTTATATAGTGCAGCATAAAGCTTTCATAAATGCTAAAGATGTTTCATTGAACTCCTTTCAGTCAAGTCTGGATAATACTAATATACACTATCTTTGTTAGCTAAATATGTAGTCAGATTAAAGATATGTGAGTCTCAGAGTACTAAGATGTTCCCAAGACCATTAATGAGAAATTATTTTTTCTGTAGATAAGTCACTGAAAAATTCAGTTTCTTAAGGTGACATATACTTTTTTTTTCCCATTTCAGGAAGTACCATGCACAGGGTGTATACAGAAATCAAAAGAAGGATACTAAAGCTCACTGGCCTATATCTCATTCACAATGGGAAATCCTGTGTGCTGAGTATAAAGGTTCCAATTCAATTACACGTGTGAAACAACATTAATTATTCTAAAATAAATTAAAAGCATGAATTTCATTACAAAAATATAATATCCTGACCCCGATAAATTCTGATCCTGAAAGCAACGTGTCACTGCTAACAAATCAAAAACATCTGTTTCCACAGCATTAATTGGTCTTAAGAGCAATTTGTTGTGGAGACAAACTTTTAAAAACCTAAGAAAAAAAAATCATCAGGATGGGATAGAAGGTAACAGTGGGGAAAAGAGCTCAATCCCAGTATCTGGAAACGAACTTGCACATTTTCTTCAGTTCATTAGAAACTTGGCACATTTGTCAGTTTTACAGCATTCTCAAGCTACAGCTGCAAGGTACAAATATATAGAGGACATGGTATGAACACAGAGTATGATCATACACAGACCCCTTGGAACTGTTTAAGCCTGAAAATTTCTAGTCTTTATGTTATAAAAGTTACCTAATAACTACTTAAAATTTGTAAAAGCTAAACTACTTAGGTGCAATAGCCAGGGGCCAACTCACAGATTAGAAGCAAAGGAAAACGAAATCTAGCTCATCAGCAAATACAATCATCTTTGACTTGAGACCAGATTATTAGTAGCAAGTCCCCTCTGACCTGACTTATTCTGGAGACACATGGTTTCCATATGTTGTTTCTACTGTTGCAGATCTGCACATTAGTACATAAAAATTTGGTACAAATTTATAGTAGGTGGGGTGAGACAGCACTGAGGCTGATCCCAAAGACTGGGAACTGATGAACAAATTCAGTTCCTCAAATAAGAAGCTGCATAATTGGATAAACCAAGTAGCCTTCTGTATATTTAATGTTCTTCCAAGCCCCTTCACATTATGAACAGAGTGCACAGAAGCACAATAATTTATCCAATAAGGGCAATTTGAAATTAAGCTTACTAATTTTGCTGAACTAAGGCTGGTAAGAAGATGCTAATACAAAGACAGTCAGATGCAGAGCAAAAACACTTAACAATTTACTAAGAGCTGAATTTTCCCCCTCAGAAGTGACTATGATTTCCTGTCTCCTACCTAAAGCAGGAATCTTATTAACATTCCTTCAAGAACCACTGCAACAGTATGTAGGTGCTAGAAAAGTACATTTTTTCTGCCAGCAAAACACCTGTAAGTAAGTAATGATAAATTCTAAAAGAGCCCCCTAAACCATCCTGCTGCCACAAGCTATGTTGACCAATGCTTTCCCCCCCTCACATTCATCACATAGATAAAGGCCTTTCTCCTAAAAGGCTAATTAATTTAAACTTATCAGATTATCAAACTTTATTTAAGGAGAATATGGATGCTAATAAATAAATAAAATTTAAACCACACAGATGTTATTAGTTTACCTATTACAAGAACGCAAGAACCATAAATAGGAGTCACCACTGGAAAATGTGTATTTGTCCACACAGGTAATATAGGGTAATTTTATGGTAAATGTGTTTTTATTTGAATGATTATGCTTACTGATTTATATCAGCGAAGGATGAGAAACATTTCCAGTGAGCTCAATCCTACTTCCCTGAGAAAACAAAAACAAAAACAAGGAGCAGCACCAGCTGCTTGGCAGGACTCTGCTGGAATGATAACATGGTCTTGGAGCCCTCTTGCTCAGGCCATGGAATTAATTACTGGTGAGCACAAGCACAGCCACAGCACTGACAGTGGCCTCACCTTGCCCAGCAAACAGCCTGTTTTGCTCATGGTGCTCACTGCCTCCATGCACAGCTTCTCCAGAATGAGTGCAGCATGCACTGCACATCTTGAGCCATACTGGAACTAAGGAGTGGGCCATGTCAAACTATGAAATGTGTACATCTAGAAAAGATTTGTGGACAAGGACAATTTGGTACATCACTAGCATAAAACTCTCTACTAAATCTGCCTGAAACTTAGCAATAAAACACATTTTATTTAATTATATCCATCCACTAATTTCATTAGTGATCAAGTTCTAACTAGAAAATTACTATACATTGGTTCTATAGTTCATTCTGCAAAACTCTCACCACCCTCCAATTTAACAGACTCTTGTTCATAAAAAGATGACACTTATTTCTATGAGAATGGAAAATGATCAATCTGAATTAAAAAAGAACAAGGAAAAGGGACAAAGAAACAAGCTAAAATTATACAGAAGTCTTTTTATACAAAGTGACAAAGGAAGAATAGCAACCAAAAAAAAATTCAACCAGAAAACCAACAAAACCACACACCAAACAAAGTCACACCACATCAAAGAAACTCAGCCACAAGCTCCACTGTAACTGTGTGATTGTGTAGGTTTCTACATTTACTTGGATAATGTTCCAGATTTGTTGGAAATCTGGACAGGATTCTCATGAGAACAGGCTTTCTGATAATTTAGATACTCCCAGGTTATAAACCTGCCAGAAAAAATGCAAGAGCAGCCTTTTTACATTGCAGTTTTGTACTTGATTCCAACTCCAGCAAAAGAGGAGGAACTGCAGAGATGTATAAACTTAGAGGGATCAGTCACAAAACTTTCCCCATTCCTGACCAGTGCACAGTATGGTAGAGTCTGAATTCTGGGGAACACGCAAGAGAACTCTGGTTTCATTTGACTCACTTCAGCCTTACCTAGTTTTGAAAAAAGTATTAACTGGTGGAGTTTAAAACAAGCACCTGACAGGAGTCACAGCACAATTCAGTTTGTTACCAAATGGTTCTCTAATGAAGATCAAGGATTTCTGTCTGTCTAGAGCACTGTGTTGTGAGCTGAACAGGAAGGATTCCTGCAGCTTACAGATACGGCTGGTAAATAAAACAGGATGTTACAAAGGTTACCTTCCTTACACAAAACAATACTGAAGTCGTTGGAAGATTGTAAAAAGGGATCTTCCACCAGCAATTACAACATGGTTGCTACATTTTGGAAGGGAAAAAAAAATGCCAATGTAACAACTGATTTTCTGTTGCTCCTTAGGGCTGGCAACAAAAGTAGAGGCAGTTTCATTCCTGAAAACAAAGACATAGCTACAACTTTCACACATATATCTTGCACCTCTTTGCAAGAGCTGGAAACAGGTGTTCTGAAAACCATGCTGCTGTGCAGTCAAGACAAAATAAATTAAAAGGTCCTCTGGGGGAGGAGGTTCCTGGCTCAACCACCTTTTGTGCTATAGACACGTTTGCTTCTATGCTTTGTTTTATTACAAGATATACTCTCTGGTTTTATAGGGAGAGAACAGTAAGTTCTTCCAGAGGGTTGCAGAAAAGTGCAAATCCTTTATCTAGGCACTTGTGGATACAGACAGCTTTGGAAAGTCCAAGACTCTTGGAGTATGGGAAAGGGAATGAAGACACATTTGGTTATTGCACAGAGATTCTCGTAGAGGAAGAGTCAACAGGATCAGAGGAACACAAAGCAGAATAAAAATAATTATTTCCATCTCTTGGGTTTTCACATTTTTAGCTGGGAAAAAAGGTCTAGATACTGCTAAATTCCCAGGAGCAGCACTGGTTTGTCTTTGAAAGCTCAGGTTCTGAAAAGTGGGGCAGGAAGGGCAGCTGAATCTCTTCAAACAGGGAAGCTGCTCGACAGCTTGGTGACCTTCCTGTTAAGCCCAAAGGGCCCCAAACACACAGAATCCATACGAGCCATGACATCATCAAACACTGGAAGTTGTTAACAAAATGCCCAATGCCAGGAAACAACTATCTGTCTGTGACAAACTGAGGTCTTCCCTCTCTACAGGACTGGAACAAACTTATCTTCTATCAGAGTATGCTTACAATCTTTCTCTCTCTCTCATCAAAAGAAGCATTGCCAGCAGTCACTTGCAGCTTACCCCTCTGGAAACCCAGAATAAATTGGTTTTAACCTGCTTTTGTGATCCCCTTGTTGGAACAATATTCACCCAAAAACCTAGTGCCCTTTGGAAAGGGCACCCTCTAGGAAAACCCAGCTGATGTAAAAAATCATCACCTTTAATCCTTTTGTCATGTCCAGTGCTCTGAATATTTAAACGTTTGCTTAAAAAGTTACAAATGGATTCTGGAAGTCCACACACATTTATTGGAGCTTTTTAAGTTCAATAAAACTGCTTGCATTCACTCACATAAGATCATGTGGTGTTCTAGGAGGAACACCTTAACCACTGTTCTGCAGTTAACTGAGACAGAAGTACTGCTCATTGGCATTAATTAGTTGCTTCATTTTTACACTAAGCAGCGCACACAGCCCTTCCAATACCAAGTGATACATTACTTTTTTTTAAACAGATACAAGTAGCATTAGGTGCGGTAAATAACTTCTGATCACCCTCTGTATCTCAACCTTTCCAAAGTACGAGCGCTGTTGACCCAGGGTACAAGACATTTTCAGCATCACATGCTTACTCTTCAAGGCTGCTCATATCCCTAGTTTTTTACCCCCCTCGTTTTTAGCTACTTTTAAATTGTATCTGGATTTACAAACCTTTGACCTTGCTTCATGCTCTGAGCATCATCCATACAGCCTCACTAAGTAAGAAAAGCCAGTAAAAGTGGACGCTTAACTTCAAGGATTTTGTAGGACTGAAGACTCAAAAGCCAAAAAAAAAAAAGGAGTCAAGAGAGCTGAGAAGAAACGACTGGTCCCTAAAGAGCCATTTGTCAAACAGAACATACAGCTTACAAAAGTTTTCAAGGAGCAGCACTAATTCCAGCCTCACCCACTGCCACCTCGTGTCCCTGGACACGTCCCTTGCTCCGAGGCTCCCAGGAACATCCCAGCTCCCCGCCCTGGCGTGCAAAGCAGGCGGCCACGGACACACCGAGGGACCCGCGGCTGCCAGACTTCCCCTCACAGCCCTGCTAACCTCAGCCCTGACCTACAGTACCCTTTATTTTCCACTCCCTACACTCTCTTACACAAATAGAGCCCAGGATTCCAGTTTGGGCTGTGTTTATTCCAAGAACACAAAGACAACCATTTTCACATCTAAGAAAATGACGTGTCTTGATAAAAAAATTGAAACATTTTCATACAATGCCAAAAACAAATGTAGTTTTCATCAGCATCTTGAATCCCTGTGGACTGGTTTCTAGTCTACTCTACTAATTCCTGGATCCCAAATTCATGTCTTTCCAAATTTGACTGAATCCTCTCTTGAACTCCTTATTGCACATTAGCTGTAAACCTTCTCAAATGTTTGCAGCTGTGCCCATTATTAGGTGTCTTTCAGGGAGAGTAATTTCTCCGCACACAGAAACAGCCCACATTCACTTCAACTAGGTTCTATTTTTCATCTTTGCCTTTTAAATCAAAGGATTTGGGTTCCAAGTGTTGGAAACCGTAGAAAAATCTTGTAAGTCAAAAAGCACCACTGAGAATATTTCTTTTCAAAACCCGAAAGCAACATACTTTTCTTTTAAATGGTCTACATAAATTTTCCAATTCAACAGCCCCATCACAAGATTCTGTGATTTCATTTTGCTAAGTACATTAAGGCTAATCTGCAGTTTGATGGTGAAAAAATTCCTGACTCTTTTTTTTTCTTTTGGTTACTACCAATGATGATAAAAAATATCCAATACTCACAAAATCCGTAAGTTTATTATAAACATTGAAATGAAGATTTCCACAGAGCTGTTAGAAAAAAAAAACTTCATTTCATCAAATTGACCTTTGCTAGAAAATGAGCACTTCATAGCCTTACAACACCAATTAATAACAGGGTGCTGACAAATAAAACAGGCTGGTAAATATGAATCTTGTTCATAACAAGATTGCACAAGAAAATATACTGTAATGACCCTGTCTGAACATCCTGTAATAGCCCATTGTTCCTCGCTATTACTGTCACTCAGCAGTTTTTTTTAATAGCGGATGCATGGCAGCAGAGGAACCAACCCAACGTGGGGCTGCACGTGCACAAATCCTGCCCCATCCTGGAGGTGAGGAGGCAGTCCTGGTGCTCCTGGGCTGCTCACTGCATGTGGAGATCTGCACAACAGCCCCACATCTCCGCAGAACTTGAATGGGACAAATAAAAAACTAGCTACAAGTGCCTTATTGATCTGTGAACTCGGAAGAGAGCAGGATCCTTTTACCTGTAAAGGGCAAATAACAGGAAAAAACAGGAATGAAAAATGGAAAAAATCATAGGCTTAAATTCTAAGAGATCAAAGAATCTTTCAATCAATACATGGTAGAAGAAATAGGAAGTATCCTGTTCCACAGATGAAGAGGAAAGGTGGTAATAAAGATCTTCCACATGTGACAACCATGTATTTCACCTGCTCTCTGTACGAGGAAAGATGAGCCAACTTAGCACTGCAGTTACTGACACCTTAACTAGACCATGGACTGAAACCCAGCATCTGGTTTTGCTATCTAATTAAAATATTGAATAGACAACTAATTTCATAACCACACTGTGAATTCATGTCACAGACATAACTACAAGTAGTGGCTTCTCACCAGTTAAAGGAATCTTTCTGTTCATTGAGGTCTGACTGACCATAGGACACCTCACTGAGCTTTTTCTCTGCAATAAGAATCATGCTAAAGACAACATCATTCCATTTACTGATTTGTTCAGTTTCCTATGGGAGCAATACCTTAAGGTTCAGACTTTATTCTTTTCCCTTTGTGCATTTGTCATTTCTTCCATCATTTTGTCTTCCTTGCTACTAGGCTTCATTGTTTTATTGTTCATTATTACTCAAGGAAGGAGGAGTTGGACAATGTCCTGCTTAAAATCCGTCAATGTTTAAAAATATAGAAGCTCAGGATTGTATGAAACACAAGGGATAAAGAAATTGTAAAAATAAAATAAAACGAAACAAGACTCTGGCTTAAAATTTTCCACATTCCTGTATGTGTAAGGCTATTTTTGAACACTCTGGTTTGGCACACGTGCACTCCCCGAGGAAGCTGAGTTTTCACCAATAACTCTGCCATGACAGTCTGTATTCATGGGACAGAATTTCCACAGAACCTTCTCTTCCCTTGCCTATGCTGACTTAGGAAGGTTATTGGTCCCTAAGATGTGTGTTGAAGCAGGGCTGTTCTGGTGCTCCACACCGCAGCTGTGTACCCTGCAGGAGGCAGCAGCCACTGCCATGCTCCCGTGCCCCAGTGCCCCTGCAAACACAGCACAAGCATTCTGCCAGCCTTCCAACAAACCCTGAATTACTGCCATGTCCTTCACTGGTTTGTAATGTGACTCTAGGAAAAGCTTAGCATGTCAGCAGACTATTTATTCCCTGCAGCCCTAAATAAAAAGTGTCCAGTTAAACTACATTGTCTGAATTCTTCCCTTGGATTGCATGCACAATTTTCAGAACAGGGATCTTCTGTAGAGGAAGAGCTCTACTTGTGGAAGCTCTTCTGAAATAATTGAGGGAGAAAAAGGAAAAAACCTAGGCCCAGCAGCTATCCCAGGGGATCATGCTGAAAGGTTAAAAACATCTGAGTGATTTTCCTAGGTACTCTCAAAATGCTGATATAGCACATCCAGCATAGGCGGGGTTGGGAGAACAAAAGGCTCTTAAAAGGATCGTGCTGTGACTTCCCTAATCAACACAACACTTTAAAGAGTTGAAGATGGACCAAGATCACCTCCTTTAGTCAGAAATGAAGACTTTTCAGAATGAGAAGCTAAAAATAATTTCAAAATAATAAGACTGTACTCCAGACAGAATTGTTTGACCTTCCAACTATAACCATTACCCCTCTTTTAGATAAAACCTACTCTGTGATAGTAAGTAGATGTGAAATAAAAATCTATTTTCAGTGGTGTGGAATCTGTGGCAATGTTAATTGCACTTAGGACATAACACACAGAAAATTACATCTGATATAATCTTTCTCACTTCCCCTAGGGAAAAATGACGGAGGGTGAGATTCTCCAGTTCTGTAGGACAAGGAGAAGACTGCAGTAGCAGAGTTTACCTTGATGAGATTTCTTACTCTTACTTGCATATTGGTTTCTAACTTCTTTTCTAGGACTATAATTTTCCCTGTTTGTTTTCAGCAGAAAGGCTTTCATTTCCTAATGCACATACACCATTAACAGATTAGAAACATTTTTTTTAAATCCCTCTTTACCCACTTTTTCTAAGACTGGAGAGGAAAAAAAAGCAAACCCAAAACAAAACAAAGGAAAAAAAAAACCCTCCCCCGCAAGCCCCACACTACGCTGGCACGAACATAACCACAAGAAAGGCTGCAACTCAGTTCAGTGTTTAAGTGCCTACTTAGCATGTGCTTTTTCCCCAAGTGCTGCCAGCCACACACAAAATCCCAGCGCAATCCTTGGTGGCCTTCCACGCATTTTAATGCAATAAACGACACATTTAATAAAGAATGAAGAATGCACAGGGGTAGCCACGCAGAGAGTACTTGAATAGCACTCAGGAAAGATCCTTAATTTGGCTTTCCTGAACTTGTTGAAGCTAACTTTTTCCCCAGCACACACTAAATCACTGCTGGAGGGGCTGCCGATGCTTTGTTAGAGCACACAGGCTCTGCAAGGAAGATGGCTCTGAAGTTCAACACGGTCATTTATGGAAAGGGTTCCCACCCCCACCTTCCCCTTCCAAGAAACTGGACGTGTGAAGACAGACATTTCTGTGAGAGGAAGGATAAGGCAGAGGTTAATTTCATCTGCATGAGCCAGTATAGGATAAGCTTTTGGAAATACGGTCAAGCCACATTCTTAATGCCTGGCAAAGTGACTCACTCAGAGTCATCACAGGAAAGGAAGTTGAATAGAATCAAAAACGGAACAGGATGGGGGCTCAAACAGGAGAAAGAAGAGAGAGAAAGGAAACTGGATTGTTTAAAGTAGGCTGAGGTTACAAGTTTTAGAATGAGATTATTCTTAAAATAAACATAAAAAATATATATCTGTAAAAATATATACACATACAGAAAAATACACAAATGTGTGCATGTATTTATTAAAAAAGAAGCTCCTTTCCATTTAAAGACAGACTTGTGTTTGTGGAGGGCCTTCCAAAGCTGCCTGCTGAGGCATTTGTTTCTGCTTAAGGTGGCATTAACGTGGTCTGGGAAATAAACAACAATCCCCCCTAAAAACCCACAGATTTTTAACAATCACGGTCCTGTTCCACACAATATGAAACTCTCAAAATATAGAGCTCCACACTCGTGTAGAAATCCACCACCATATGAGTACATCATTCCCTAAACAAACACTAAGCAATAAACTAGACACATTTTTTTTCCCCACACCAGGAAAGATCACCATTGACTTTTACCTGAAACTCTGTGACGCACAGCAAAGAAGTTTCTCCAGAGTTTTTCACTGTGGCAGTCTGGATGATCAGCCACCTCACACATCACTTCCAGGCAAGTCAAACACAAACAGCATGCAGACTGAATATGAAAGTCACTTAAAGAAGCACCTCCTTGACTTCATCACAACTGAATACACATCACTTGTGCAGGAGAATGTCCACCAGCAAAAACAACAAGCTTGGTCCCCAGTGAAGGTGGTGGTGATTTTTGTGATTTTTTTTTCTAGTGTCATCAAGGCAGTATTGAACTGAGTCACAGCCCTCTATCTTTCAGTTGTGTCACCTGTAGTACAAGTTCTGACCATATAATCCCAAACCAGTGACTGTCATTTTCATGTTCAAGGAGACATGCAGAAAGATGAATACACCCATTAAATCATATAACTAGAAAAACAAATTTCAGATGTAAGGAGGCATGCCTGGTCAAAAAATGATTCTGGAAAAATGTATCAGAAGACAGACATCTAAATTCTCCTAAAAAAGCTTATCTCTGTTTGTGTAATATTTCTTATTTAATCCCCAGAGTGACACCTGCTGGATTTCACTAACTGAAACTAAAGGGCAGATACTGTCATTATACAAAATATTTCAGGATAATAATTGCATAAATATGCCATTTTAGTAAAAAAAGGCTGTGGAGTATAATATTTTCTCTTCATTTAGGATACTAAATAAACACATGGATGCAACCACAGAAGGAGGAAGCATAATGACTAAAGGTCTTACTCATTTCTAAAAAGTAAATTTTTATATTTCTATCTAGGGAGGATTACAGGGCACAACATTTGGTGACTAATTATATTAATTTCTGAAAATATGAATATGGAAAAAATACTTAAAACCTAAACCAAACGGGTTCAGGTATAACAAAAATGTTCTCAGTATAGCTTTTGCTTTACTTTAATGAAATGCTAAAACTCTACCAGAATTGTAAGTTTTGGGATAACAGAATTTATGAAAATTAATTGGCAAGATTTTACCACTGTAATGGGGGAAGAAAAGCATAAGGAGAAAGATCCAAATGGTAGTTCAAAGAGCAATGATTTATGCCCATAGAAACATTCAAAGTTATGCTGTTTTCAAGCTGAGAATATCAAAGCAGAGGTGGAAAAGATGCTGCAATTTTTAGGAACATAACCCACCACAGATATTCAGCCTAAACACAGTGGATGGTAAACAACAGTGTATGAATTAGGTGTAGGTTGTTTGAACATAATAGACAAACAAAAGAAAAAAATTGCTAATTGATTTGGTTGGCTCCTTGTTCATGGTATTGCACAGATAGTCATGCTGGTGTGGGCTTCATTAAACAAATCATCACTAATTTTTAGGGGATATTTTTTCAAATGTAGCCTGCATGACCCAGACATTAATCCAGAAACACAACATTGTTTTATTTTCTAAAATCCAGTTAGAAGGTCAGCTACACTTTAAAAATGGTCAAAACTGCCAGAAAAGGCTTGAGTAGGATATACTAAAAGGTAACAGGCTCAGACACACATGCAAATTTACCACAAGAGCCTGATTTCTTTCATTGAGGGGAGAACATGGCTTCTCTCATGGAAAATCTTTTTTGCTGCATTACAATGAGTTAAGTGCATTTCAAATGCATGTTCCCAAAGAAAAGCAACTCAAAATAAATCACTTTTGGACAGCATATGCTGCAGAAATGATTGAAAGTGTTTGCACAGAGCTAGGGCAAAAAAAGGATGACTTTGCTGGGAAAATGTAAACAGTATAAACAAACTTGGGAGACTGAAGCATGAGAGACAACTGTTAAAACAAAACTGAAAATGTGAAAGTTTAGCCTTTCAGTTCTGCTCAGATTCTAAAACAGAACAAAAACTCTTGCTAAAGAGAAATGGTCTAATGGATCCCAATTTCATAAGAACTTCTATTATACCACACTGGCTGTGGAATTCTCCATTAAGGTAACAGGTAGGAAATAGGCTATTTTCTGCTGCTCTTTGTGCAAGCTTTTTACACTGAAAACATCAGAACTGCCAACATGAATATAAAAAGTAAAAATAATGGGCTGTGTCCACATACAGAAAGCTTTCTCTGTTTTGTTTTAAACATTAGAAAGATGCAGCATTCAGATCTGTTCAATTCAGAATACTATCATGTTTGAATCCCAGTTTTCCAAACAAAGGATAAGGTGTAGGATTAATCAACTTCAAAAGTTTCTTTATAAACCTTTGTTCCCTCTTTAGGTGCCACATTGGCAAAAATGGAAGTCAGCATGCAATAGACCTGCATACATTGTACACAGAAATAATATACGTAATATGTAACTACATGTCTAATATACATAAACACGTATAAAAACACATTTTATTGCCTAAAAGTTATTTGTTTGCCAACTCACATCTGTTTCAATAGTAGCAGTATTCATTCCTTCCTCGACAGAGCAGTACCAAGGACATGGTTAATTCCAGAGCTCTGACAATTTGCTAAACCAAACACTTAAAATACTTCCCAGAGAAAGAGCAGTTCCACCAGCAAGTAAAGACTGTTTTCAATAAGTGCAAAGTTGGCTGAGGAAAGGGCTGCACGTGACACTCAGTGACAGAGCAGAGGTGGCCAGGGCACCGAGGTAAGGCAAATATTGTGTGTGTGCCACAGGAGTGGCAGCTGGTCAGAAGTACTTGAAGGGATTTTGGTACCAAATCAAGAACATCATAAACACACGGCAACAGATGGGAGCAACTTCTTAAGGAGAAATCCTGCTTTGTTTTCCTAACCTTAGACTTGGACTTCTGATGGCAGAAATTCCCTCAATGGCCTTAATAGATAGCTTATGTTCAACATTTACTATAGCAGTGACTAGATATGCCTCTTTTAAATATCACTGTATATCTGTTATTATTACAAACATATCAATAGTGAGAGTTTCTTACAAATACCATGGCTCAGTTTCAACTGCATGACTTCATGGACTTCTGTGGGTCCAATCCTACCCAGCTACTGTACAAGCCCACAGTGCTACTGGAGAAAGATGATTACCTCAAATGTACAGAATATAGAAGCAAGTTAGCAATTGTATGGGTGTCAAAGGAAATTTGTTAGCATGCTTTCTTCCCTTGGTTTTGTTCTTAGCTCTTTCCTGGTCTAAAATCTGAACTATAATACCCAGACAGCCCATGGAACAATCCTGTATTCGTGGAGCAGCTCCCTTTACTGACCCAGGTAAGGCATTGGTCACCACAGAGACACATGCACATCTGTGTTTTCCAACTGGAGTGCTCAAAAATTACAGAAATTACCAAAAAGAGGAAAAAAACCAGCTGCCAACAGACAGCAGAATGTAAGTGCCTGAATGGGTGATCTACATATAATTCCTTCAAGAGAAAAACACCCACATTCAGGAATGTTTTGCCCTTTGACAGTGAGTGGAAAAATTCCCACTGGCTCTCAGTGGGCCAGGATTTCAACAGTTGTGTTTTGTCAAGAAAAGCCTATTAAAAGGGGCAAGTGCCACATCTCTTCATGCAGAGAAAGACTCCAGCTGATCAGAAATTCAGGGTGCAGTAATATTTGAAGCTGAAAGGACAGACATAATGCAATTCTTGAAACAGCAATGAATCTCAGATGGCCAGGGAGTTAAGTTTTGTCCAGTGAAAGTGCAGTCACACTGCTCTGTATCAATGCCCTGCCTGCCTTTGCTTAACCTGCACAGAACGTAGAATCTGACATCCAGCCTGCAAACACGCACATGCCCAGCACATCCTCTGTGGGAAGACCCACTTCAGCCAACTGCACCAGCTGCTTGTGAAGAACAAAAAATAAGAATCTAAACCATTTAGCTGATATATTTCTAAAGACAGTTGCTCCCACTGCACTGATCATTAAAAGAACACAAGCACATTTTATGTGACGTGTCATCTCCATGGACTCAGTGTCACCAAGTGCCTTTTGTGCGGGAGATTTCCAGAGTTGGATAAAGACTTTGGGATTGCTCCTACAGATAAGAGTTTAAGCAAACTAGAGGAAGAAAATACTGTGCAAATACAGATCGTTATTTTTAATTAGGAACTTCAGACAGTACCACTGCATGTGTATTTTAAAAGAAAACACATCTGTTTGCAGATGTGGTCTTACATTGACCTCGAGTGCCTCCTTCCACTGAGAGGACCTCAGACTCAGAGCACATCCCTGAACAGGTTTCAGCTGTCAGACGAATTATAACTGCAAGGGAATGATCGGATCCCCAGCAGGCACAGTAAGACTGGGAACACTGCATTAGCTCAATTTTAAGAGCCGCAAAGTCCATCCCCAAGGTACCTGGCATAAGTTCACTAAGGCAAAGAGAAAAAAAACCTCAGTTACTTTTATAATTATTTCATTCTCTTCCCTTACGAACTGCATGGATAACTAGCTAAAGGTTTCATTGTAGATCAAATCCAAGCATGATTTACAGCCTAACAAGATTTATTTTCCTGGTTCTGTGGCTCCGTTGCTTGCACACACGAGAAAATGACTAGAATTACCAACAGATCTCAGCACTCCAAGCGCATTTGTAAAACCAGAGGGTATCACATCTGTTCTGGAAAACTTAAGGAATGGCAAGACTTTTAACTGCCTATCAGCTGGCAGAGAATCACACACTTGCCACCGTTCAATAGTTTCTCGAGGAAAGGAAAAGTGGGCAATTAGCTGTCAATAAATCAGCTCGGTGTTTGCGGTTAAAAACCTCAAACAGTATCACGCCGGCACGCCTACAGGCTTCAAACCAACCCAACTTTTCCTCAAGCAAACAGAAAGCCCAAACAAAACAGTCACTTTATCTTTTGAGTAATTACAACACAAAACCTAACAATCAAACTCAAGTAAGACCTCTTTCTGGTACAGTAAGTTTAGAGAAACACTCGGTAAGCAAACCTACACCACTTTATCACCTAATTCAGCCTCTATTGAAAGAGCTGCAGTTGTACTGAATTAGTCTTAAGGACCCTTTTCAAGCCGATGAGCCTCTAATTCTCTCCAGATGCAAAGGCAGAAATTTGATTAGTTGATATTAGTGATTTCATGCAGATTCCTTGAAGTGCTGATTTGGGCATTTTATCTCCTTTTCTATCTATCCATCCTACCAAGCACAGACCATAACAACACCAGTTATGAAATCACCTCAACACCTCGCTCCCTAAAAATAGACGAAGGTTTCGCCGAGATAGGCTACGAGCACAGACGGCGCAGGGCACGGCGAGGTTAATGCCAGCGCTCGCACACACGCGTTCCTGTCGGATGGCACAGCACCGCTGCCCGCGGCTGGAACAATGAACCCGCCCGGAGCGGCACTCACCGCGCTGAGCTCTCGGCAGAACGCTTCCAGGTAAAGCTGTGGGAGCTGCGTCTCTCAGAGCCCCCGAGGGCAGGCGGTGCCCTGGCTGGGTGCAATCCAGAGCCCGCGGCTGGCGGCTCTCCCGGCGGGGCAGCGCTGCTGCGGGAGCGCCGGGAGCGGGTCCGATGGCAGCGCGGAGCGGCGGCAGCAGCGAAACATCAGAGCTTCCTGTTACATCACCGACCCCGCCTGCGGCCGGCGTTAAGTTACTCTTCTCTCCCGAATGGCATGTCCCGGGGAAGCCGGGCTCCCGTGGCATGCGAGCGGGGAGCCGGGCGAGCCCGGCGCTGCCATCTGCTCCCGGCCAGCGCAGCCTCTGCCCGCACCTGGCCCCGCGGCGGCTCCGCTCGCCCGCCCACACTCACGGCCGGCGCTCCGAACCCGCTCACAAAATACACACTCGCTGCTCTGCTGTGAGGAGGAGACCACGGGACCTGTCCTTTCACGTACCGAGCCACTAGAGATTCGTCCTGTTCCTCCAACTAGACCCACAGACCCGGTGCAGTTTGGACATTTTTTGCACACAAAGAACATGCAAGGTCTGCGTGCCTCCTCAGTGTGACTGACCTGATGCGCCTCTGCCAGCGACTGCAGGGGCTGCGTGACATCCCATACCCTGAGGGCTGAAAAGCTCTGCACAGAAATACCTTTACTCCTCGGATGTAAAGCAGCTGCAAAGATCAAATTTTCAATTTCAAGCGGGCATATCATTTACAGTGCCACTTTGTTTTGTACCCAAGAAAAAAATCGTATTTAAAGAAAGAAGTCTTTGAAGTATCCAGGGTAGAAAAAAAAACCCCAACACGACAGGAACATTATTATTGCTGATCGCTATGCTCTATTTTTCTAAATACTGGTGATTTGAAAGCACAAGTAGGAATGGTTTGAAAACTGCCAAAAACTGCCATGACAGAAAACAAAATTAATGGCAGTCTTTCTACTAGCTTCAAAGAATATTGTACTAGAAACTAAAAACGTTTCTTTAAAACCACTTATCACTTTTTTTTTTTTAATACAATCAATTCCCTGTACTATGGAAAGAATCTGTGCCCTCTAAATCAACAACCAGTTACTGTGCGCACAGGACAACACCATGCTGACAAATGAGAAGTTCATGGAGCATCAAACTCAAACTATATGAACACCTGTAACACCAGTACTGCTTAGGGAACACTATAAGAACCTCCCAAAAATCACACTGTCATAGGAACATATCAAAATTATACCACTGAATTTTCTCATAAAACAGCATAAATTTTCTGCTTGTTTCCTACTACCTGTCACTCACTTTTTTATTTTACCAGCAAAATCATTTCTGGAGCACACTGTGAATTGCATGAAGGAATTTATCTGGGCATTGAAAACATTTTCCTCAACAAGGAAAACAGCAAGAAACAAATCTGTGGGGGAAACCCCCCATAAAGCAGCCCCCATCCAGGGTCAGGAAAAATTGGAAGAGAGAAAAGAGGGCCAGGAATACTTCAAATCCAAATAGCCCCTAGAAAATACAATTTGTGAAATCTCTCTCCAGGGTTACCAAAAGAGCAGTCTTGGATACTCATTTGGCCCATGTGAGAGTTGATGTTTCTAGGATCTCGCATCAACAGGAGAATGTCTGAGTTTTATAAATCAGTGAAGAACAAAGGACTGGCACTCCAAACATCTAGGCAATGTAAACAGATGTAAGATGGAGATTCGCTCTGATTCTGAACAGTGATGGAAATAAACTTCTCTAAAATAAATGGTGTCATCTCAGGTACAGGAATTTCACCTGGCAGCATTGCTTTAGATCAATTAGGTCTAGGTTGTAGACTGCTACAGAGTACATTACACACTCTTAACATAGAGAATAATGCATGTATTCTAGCAAAGCACACATCTCCAAGACAGGCATCTGAATTAGCTAGAGGCATGTATTACACAGGCGATGTTTGATTTGACTTATCAAAGTCAGCGAGTTTTGTGTGGGCTTTTTGGTTTGTGGGTTCACTTTTTCACTTGATTCGTTGCTCTGGGGGATTTGGGGGTACAGTTTTACAAAGTTTTATGTTCTACTGATTTATGTAGCATCAAACCTTACTTACTCCTACCCCACAGATACCCGAGACCCCTCAGCTAGTGCAGTTCAGGCTTCTGAGAGTGGTGCTCCCCTCAGCGCTGCTCCATCTCCCTGGCTGCGAGGAGCATAAATAACACCCGGACAGGCTGCCTTGGCTGCCCACAGCGAAGGAGGGAGCAGTTCAAGGGGACCCAAATGTGCAAACCTATCTGCACTGGGACCAAGGCAGGCTTAAAAGAGAGACAGAAGGGTAAATTCAGCGAATTCCCCTTTTTCCATCAGAGCGATTCCGCCCGGCGCTCGCCGCGCCGCTGCCGCCCTCTCGCGGCCGCCCGGGGCATAAATGCAGGCGCCCAAGGCTTTTACCCCCGTAATTAATTCAGGAATTAATTACCCTGTGTGAACAGTCCCTAGCCAGACGCGTGAAGCTCTGCGTTACCTGAACCTCGCTCCTTCCTTGGAGACACTACGGAAAACAGCCAGTTAGGAAACGCAACCCTTTGGTCCACTTCACTAAGTTTGAGAAGGTAGGAGCTAGAAAGATGAGCATTTGCTCAAAATGTAAATAAAAAACTATCAGCTTTGAGAGAGTAAATGAATTGGAGATGCAGGGAGAAATGCTGGCTCAAGTGAACTAGAAATAAAACTGAAGCAGGAGGTAGAAAATAAAAAGGAGAAAAAGGAGGGCATATCAATAAAAACATGAGAGAAAAAAAAGAATGAGCAGAAGAACACTCAATTATTTCTCAAAGACATTTTGTTTCATCATTTGTGTGGATTAAGGGTACACACCAAGTTATTGCAGGTCAGATGATACATGGAAACTCAGCAAACCTCTGTAAAATTGCTTCAGCTTGTTGGCTGTTATCATAAAACATGGGAGAAATTTCACAGTACCCTGCATTTCCCCTCCAAAGCAACTGGACCAAACTCTGGGATGAAAGGCCTGGATGAATGGGCTCTGGTTAAGTGGAACTGTACAG
This sequence comes from Anthoscopus minutus, assembly GCA_013399455.1. Taxonomy (NCBI): domain Eukaryota; kingdom Metazoa; phylum Chordata; class Aves; order Passeriformes; family Paridae; genus Anthoscopus; species Anthoscopus minutus. The sequence goes on along the minus strand of VWYI01016806.1, from coordinate 12,861 downwards.
TCACTGTAACCCCTTAGCACAGCCTCATGTTCCCACTGCTTCACTGTTCTGGCACCTGATCCATGTATTTTCCTGTGCTCTGCTTCAATTATCCCCTTGCTAAGTTCATCCTTTAGTTGTCTTTGGGAAATGCACAAATCTCTTTTCTTATTCTTGGATTTGATTATTCTGCAGCTATGGCAGGTACAGGAGGAAAAAGAAGTGAATGAAGCAGAAAGGCACAAAAGAAACACATGGCAGTTTGGACTTTTTATGGGAAGAAATAGCTTTATGCACTGTAGAGCTAAACAAAAACAAAACCAGCTGGATAGCTGGTGTGGTGGCCAAACTGAGAGCACACATAGCTGAGAGCAGCCTGCACTCTCAGATCAAACCTTGATTATAATCAGGCTTTTACAGTCTGTGATGTGGCAGTCTTGACTCCAATGTACTAAGTAACGAGCCTGACAGATGAATCACTTTGAAACATTTTGTCAATTGAAACAGAGGTACTCTTGACATGGTAATGGTACAAATTCTCTTGTCTCAATGACGACACGCGAGACCCTTCACTAAAGCACTTAATTACTGCTATTACAAAATTCACTACGGCAGCACAAGACGTTCCTTCAGTATAATATACGTGGGGTAAGAGGATGGGAGAATACCTGGCAGTCAAATCCTAACTACAGCAGCCCTGAGGAGTCGGCGCAGTCCTCTCACTGAGACCCTGCTGGTTTGCAGTAGCGCTCAGCAAGAAGGAAGCTTGTAAGCACGGAGAGCAGTGCCTAGTCCTGGCCAGCCCTTCCCCACGGCACCACGCCGGGAATGGGGAGCAGCTCCCGATCTGGATGTCAGGAGCTGAACCTTAGCGCTGCCGCTCTACGGCACTTCCTCTGTCAGCGCAAGAACGGAAAGAATTGCAGAGAAGGCTTTGAGTTTAGATGCTCCCAAAAACCCTAAACCTCGAAAGTCAGACACTAAGAAGTCGGGAGCACCTCTGTGCGCGGGATTTTTATCTGGGGGCGGTTCAAGGGGAGGGTGCAATTCTTTGCTCAGTGGGGAATCCGGGAGGAAGGAGCACAGGGAGGGGATTACAATTGAGGCCCCAGTAAGGGAACACAGTGAACAGCTCACATAAACCAACGGGACATCGAGTAACAGGGAACTGACAAAGAACTCTCTGGAACAAGCGGCTACCACAAGGAGGGATTGGGGAGACACGCAACTTTCTGGGTAAAGGGGCAGGGTTTGCAATGATGGATAGGGAAGGCACTGGAATAAGGGGTTGGGTTACAATGATAGGCAGCACAGGAGAGGGGACAAGTTAGGGTGGAATAAACAACATTAGAGAGCAGTACTTAACAATACAGGGTGAGGGATGCAATTCAAAGGGTAATTGAACCAAATACAAGGAACAAAACCACAATGCAACAAGCAGCCACACAGCCAGGGTTCTGCTGGGACAGAAAGGATGATATTTTTTCCTAGATTTTTATTCCATGTAGATTTTTAAGGTGTTGAATCCAGGCAACAAGGGACAAGCTGCTGGAACAAGAAGAGACACTGAAGGAGAGACACGGTCATAAAATGACACAGGACTCGCAAGACAATCTGCATACAAATTCATCTTTTTTTCCTATCTTTCTATATCTATTGTCTCATTTCAAAACACTGTGTTTTAGAAAGTTCATCATTCTAGTTTGTAATCTAAGCAGTTTTAGAAAGCTTATAAATCCTTTTCAATGTTCTTGGTGGGATGGCTTAATGAGTTTCATTATCTTTTATATTAAAGCCCTAGATGTTTTTTTAGTTTAATGCAGTCACTTCAGCTCTGTCTCCCTTTGAGGTACATCATGTAATCTAGCAATTACATAAATTTTGATACTGGCAGCCCATGGGAAATTTTTATGACTAAGAATGGAGATATTTTTACTGCTTGGCCATAAGATGCAGACAAGGGGAGGTGCAGACATTTGTGCCCTCACCTGCACCCATAGCCATGCAGATGCAAGCAGTGTCAGCGTAGAAGCAGGGCAACCGTGGCCTAAGTGCAAATCCTGACCCTCCCACCCCAAGTGTGCCTAAAGCCACTCATCTTGGGGAGGCCACAAGAATTGCTGTGCTCAGGCAGCTGCCATGGGACAAGTGGAAAGGTCTGGGAGCAGTTTAAACCATGGGTTCTCCACTTATCTGCAATGACAGATTCCAGCTGGACCAAGTATTTACCCTACAGCTCTGCTCCTGTGCAGTGCAACCCTCACCTACAGACTTGACTCCTGTGCATGAAGTAAAGGAAAACTTGGAGAGAAAGGGATGAAAGTGATGAACTACAGCAGGAGGATACCAAATTGAAACTGAAACCGGGGCACAAAATACACCAAATTAATTCTGTGCATAGCAGCCTGTGGAGTTTATAGGCTTCCTGGCAGAACTGCACTTGTCTGATTTATGTGGTTATTACAGTGCAGTCTGTGGTGCTCATACATTTTACATGACAAGGCTCTACATAAGTGCTCTCTGGTGTACATTCCTGTTCCTTGAGAATCTTTCAAATCAGACTTAAGACATCCTAGATTGAAAGAACCATGAAAGGACTTAAGCACCAGAGAAGAGATTTGGATACAATTTCAGATAAAAATCTGATTTTACTTATCCCCTCATTCTGGTATTTAGAATGCATAATTTTCACATTTTCAGCAGTAAAGCTTAGCCATGAGTCTAGATTAAAAGTCAATGATCCCAACACATACATTTTTAAATATTTCTAAAACTTTGCAACACTGCTTCACACCTTTACAGCTTTAATACTCCACTTATGGATTTTGGTGGGTTAATTCTGATCTTATATCCATTTTACAGTAATGTAAAATATGAACTTCAATGGAGTGCACTCCTAGGCTTGCATAACCTAAAATAAATCTGGTTAAAACAAATCTGATGTCTATTTCCTTTTTATAGCAATACATCTATCTTTTAATCGACGATTGAAAAAATAATGTTTGACTAGTGATTATTCTTTCACAAGTATTATGCTTTCTTTAGTACAAAAATAGAATTCAAAAAGAATAATGGGGTAATAAATTCAATTTGAATTTTCTCTGCATTTTAACAATTCACTCACACCATTTTTTGTTCTGCTGCAGCTCTCACAATTATATAAAACCAAACTGCAATTTAAAAGCCTTTAGCAAAGTAAAATGTAATGTTTATTAACATGATTGAGGAATACATAATAAAAATATAAGCAGCGTAGTAACATATAATCAAAATAATCAGTACAGTAAATATATTTTAATGGTGTACACTGAACATTTTCATTCACAGGAGAAGAGTAGTTTACTTCACATTTCCTTAAAAATCAAAGTTGCATTATTTCAGGGATGATTTCCATCCCCAGAGACTTTACTGGCTGTTTCTTTCTTTTTTTCTTGATTTTTATTAATCTTCTTTCACCTTTTTTCTGATTGAATCCTAAAGGTAAAATTAACAAAGTAAGATTAGAAGACATCCAAGATTATCAGAAAAAAGAGACAAGGCTTGTTTCAATAAATCTTAAAAAAAAATGAAAAAAACCATTCTCTTACCTAAAGTCTTCATATGCCTGACCAATGCCAAGTTGTCTTACTGCTGTTGTTTTACACTACACTTATGGTCCCTCCTTCTCTCTCTAGCTCTGTATCTCTCCTGATTTCCATTTTCACTTCTTTGAGACTTTCAACTATTACATTTGATCAGGCCAATCTATACTACCGAAAGTGGCAAGAGAATGGTTTGACCCGCACAATATTTACCTCTTAATGATAGCCGAGGGCAGTATCACTTCCCATACCTTTCTTGCAGATCCTCAAACAAGATTTTCTGGAGATGAAATTATTCTCATTCCCACCACAACCGCTGTAGCTAAATGGGCGACACCTTCCAGTCGAGTAGTTGTAGAAAAATCTTAACTCTTTGGCTCTGCAAAGCCCTCTGTCCATAGGGGTCATGCACAAAGAAGGGAGAGGAGGTGATTCTGGAAGTACCAAGAAAAACAAGGTGAGACAACACTACAGCATTTCAGTTTTATGTCAATATTATTTGAACTTTTTGCTGGCAAATTTAATTCTGCTCTCCTGAAAATCCAAGGCACTTGACATAAGCATCTTTTTATGACTACAAAAAAAACCAAAAACAAAACCAAAAAAATCCCCCCCCCAAAAAAACCCCACAGTAAAATGCCATTCTGCCTTTGGATTGCCAGCAAAAGCTTACCTGCAAGCTATACCTTTATACCTTCACCCGTGTTGTTAGTCATAAATTGCCATTTCTGCCATAGGAGAGAGCACACAAATACATTTTGAGGAGTTTCAAGGGAAGCATTTGTAGAAAGTGAAGTGAAATAAATTAAATGTGGACTGCTTTAAAAATATGGAAAGATGGTAAATATTTCTAATAATTAATGGAGAGAATCACTGCTAGACATTCTGAAATCAAGCAGAAGGTAAAGGTACTCAGCATTTGCAATGTATGATTCAATACCTCAGTGCTGAGTTTGTTAAATGACTACAGAAAACTTGACCTAAGAAACAGGGTTGGTCAGCAACCATCCAGCAACAATAGCTTGTAACTTGCAGAATAAAAAAGTACTGAATGAGAAGAACAAGTGCACAAATTAAGTGAGATGCTGGTGTGTTAGTGCTGCTGGCAGGATTTTACCACTCCAAGGAGAGGCTGGTGGTTTATTCTTTCAGGGTTGCTGCAAGTGAGAACTCAAACACTGGAGGATCAACACCTGAGGTAGCCAAAGGACCCCAGGCACTGGAACAAGTTCAAGAAGCAAATCCATGCTAGAATTCCCAAACCTGGAAGAACTCCATCATCTACCACCCCAGAGTGACTAATATACAAAATGGAAACTGATAAAATTGCAACACAGCCTGCAAGAAGCTGAATGGCAGCCATTGTATCATCAGTTATGTGGGACCCAAAAGAGCACCATTTTCCTCGGGAAGCAGCAGAAACTGAGGCAGCTGGGTGCATAAATGCAATACATGAATGCATAAATGCAAATATGAAGCCAGTCAGATGCAACTCTTGGAGATACAAAGCCACACAGAAGGCGTTCAGTGGAAAAACAAAGTAAAAATTTGAGGAAATCATTTGGGTCACAGCAAAGCTGAAGACATCCTGTGGTCACAAAAGTGGGAAATAGATGAGTTACTGAAAGCAAGAAGTTATGCATTAACCTGGGCGATTCAGGAGGCTGACAAAATATCCAAAAAACACGTGCTACATTTTAGATGTCTTACACATGGTACAGCTGCTAAAAAAAAGGTTCATCTGAAATGTATAATAGCTGAACTGGTGTGGTGAAAAAGTATGAAAATATCTGGGAAAGAAACAGAATGGTATGTTAGCAATACCATACGATTAAAAAAAATAATCGTGAAATTAAAAACACGAGTAATAAGTTGCTTTTTGGAGACAGACAAAGTTAGTTTCGAGTTATTTAATAAACATCTCTTAACTTCTTTTCATAATTGTGGCTTTACCACAAGACTAAGTTTCACTCTGGGTCCAGAGCAATCCACAATGTGATAAAATCTATATTAAACCTACTGGATTTTTTTAGAATTAAGATGGTAGTTGAATTAACTAAGGCGATGCTTTCAGTACTGCTCTGAGAAGTCTTGAGTTCAGAATTAATTTAATCTCTGTCTAGCTGGAGAGGATGTTAGTTTTCAAAGCATATGTTCAGTGTAGCTTACCTATTTTAACCTGCTGATTTCTGAACCTACAAAAACAGAGCAGAAAAGCTTGCCAGTGAGGAAAGGGCCAAACAGCACAGGTTTGTTAACTATCAGAGAATTCAAAAATACACTTTGTAATGTAAATTACTTATCTGTCATGTAGAATTCTCCAGTGAGTCCACAGTGCCCTCATGAAGGAGTTCTCACAATAACTGCAAGATTCGGGGGAGCCATGGAACCAGCAATGAGGTAAATCACTGGTTCCATGGTTCTATGGTGCTTTTCAGAATCCCAGGTGCTATTCAGAATCTCTCTAGTATTCTTCCCAAAAATTATGTTATTCCTTGCCTATATCATTGTTAGATAAATGCCCCAAATACCAAACACTGTTCCTTGTTTATCTCCAAAATATATGCATGTTCTTCAGTCATAGAAGCAACCAGCCCATGAAGAAAACCCCTTTAATTTTACCAACTAGTGCCATTTGTTTCCAACGAAACAGTATTTTAAAACAAAAACTAAATAACTTCTTACAATTTCCTCTCTGCTGAAAATTATAAAAATTACAAATTTATTTGAATGTACTGATCACTGAAAGACTTGACTCCAGGGAAGCATAAAACGTACCCTGTGTCATGCTCAGCATGTCTATTGGCAGGACAATCTGAAAGCAATGTGTAAACAATGTCACTAGAAGATTACAGCAGGTGAGTTATCTCTGTTCTGCTCCAATTCCTAGTGCTGCATTTATGGATGTGATGGAACAGAAAGTTGAGTTATTATGCCTATTCTTGAGTTTCTCTCCAAAATGTTTCCATTTTACAACCCCATTTTTCTGAGGGTTGTTGAAAAGTTTTCTTTATTGCTTTTTCTATGAAGAAAAAAAAAAGAAAATGAAGGAAGCAAAAGTGCCACAAGCCACAAAACCACATAAAAAAGAAGAGGTACACACTGTATGGTTTAAGATTCAATTCCTGTGATTCTTGAATGCCATCCCAGACCCTGAGGTATAGACAGATGACATGATCATAACTTCAGAATCTCTGAAAAATGCACATCCAGATACAGATTCACATTTATGAGAAATAACCCCAACTCTTCACTGCAATAATAATCTTTATGCCTCAGGTTTTGCAGGGTTTGTGTGACAATGGACTGCTAATTAATCACACTACAAAAGAAGTTTGAAATTAACTTGGGAGGAAAAGGAATGAAGAGAGCACTATTTCTTGCTAGACCAGAGAATGTGACATTCATGAAGCTTCAGGATTTATTGCCAGAGTTTCAATACATGCAGACTTCAGCTCCTCATTTCTGGTTGCAGCAAAGTGAAAATAAAAGAGTCTTCAAGAGGACAGGCTATTACAAGAATAACAAGTCATCTACACTTGACAATACTCCATAGGTATAAATTGGTGCAGATCCATTAAAGCAAAGAGAACTGTACCAATTTATATCAGCAAAAGATGACCCTGACTCTGTACTGGCAGGACCTGTATTTGTGTGCTATTCCAAATTTGCTGAGTTGAAAATTGACTTTTGATCCTGTCTCCCACTTAAATCTTACAAATCAAATGTAGGTATAGCTCTTGCAATTTTCTACCATAGATCACATAAAATGAAAACTGATTCTTAGCCTCAGTTTTTCTTAGTATGCACAGAATAAAAGTTATTATAGATGTTTCACCAGAGTGAGACCATAACAATCTTCAGTCTCTGCAGAAAGTTCATTGCTGAGAGTGCTAGAAACTTCATGTCTGTATCCATGGTTTGCTTTATTTGGTCATAGAACAGTTTAATCTTCTGCAGATCAAGAACTATGTTGTAAATCTAGCAACCTGATATTGGTTATACATACCAACAACACTTTTTTTCTTAAAATCAAGATGAAATAGCATGGTCAATTGTGAGGTGAGGTATTCTATAAGAGATAACTCATTGTAATTAATTTTTTTTAATGTTTTAATGTAGATTAACTAAATTATATTTAATTTTTAAAATAATCTTTGAAAGAGATGCATAGCCAGGCCTATATACATACGAAATAGATATTACAATGGCAGATGAGCCACTCTGCCTGTGCTTGAGGAGATGGACATCAGTCTCCACTCCACTCCATCCCAAACAGTTCACCCTGACCCTCGCATGGTAAGTGAAGTCAAATTCTTGTCCCTCACAGAAGGTGACAGACAGTTACCCTGCACATCTGTGTGACATTGGAACTTCACTTTTTATCTGTACCTCTAGAAGCAGCAGCAATGGAGACTATGTTCTCCATGTCTCTGTGGAGAAATCAGCTGCCAGCTTTGGCCATACTGTTGCCTTCCTCTCTAGTGAGATTGCACAAAAGCACGTGATTTTAGCCTATTCCAGCAGCCTGAAGGGTACAAGCAGATAAACAGAATAGTAGCAGGAGGCTGCACAAGGCAGACAAGTGCAAAACAAAGGTCATAGAATAAGGAAGAACCTATTGGGTCTTCAGACTTTTCACTGAAATTCACTGGTCCTTCCACGGCTGTGCTTCTCACCCAATCCATTCTGCTACACTGACTCTTTGTTCCATCAGTCTTCAATTGTCTTTCTTTTACCCTCATCTGTCACTCTCCTGCTGTGCAGGAAAATTCCCCTGTTGCTGACACAATCAAAACCCCTTCCATTTCCTCTGAGAAAACAGTGAATCATGCTCCTTTCAAGGTATACTTTTGACTTTTGCTGTTTGGAAGATTCAGGCATTCATGCTGTGACTAAAAACCATCAGGGAATGTGCATGCCTTTAATGCCCCTAGACTTACCACCAGACCTGATGTTATTCAAGTTGTTTTCAGTAAAATAGGTTGCCAAAAGCTTTACTGTTTTATATTCATTCATTTAAATACAGATTGCATTGATGCTTTGCACGTGAGAAACAAACAACACAACAGTTCAGAAACCTACATTACAGCAGCAGTGCATGTGGATTATAGTTCAGGCAAAAAATAGAGTACATGCTTTAGACACTCCATTGTAAGCAAAAAGCACAGGAATGCCACCTACACACCTGTTACCTTACAGAACATTCAGAATGCAAAAACCTTTAGCAAGTCTCTACATTGTCACTCAGTCCTCAAAAGTACAAGCAAGTCCAAATGCAAAAAACCAACATAAATACTTTGTGAGAATGCTCAGGCTCTTTCCAACTGTTTGTTGCTTCCTCTTGCACAACTGTGGATTATAAAAATGACATGCTTCAAATTCAATCACCCTCACAGTGTGAGCAAGCACCAGCCATCTACAGAGGGCAGTGCCCCAGCAGCCAACACTTTAAAACTTATCCCTCCTCAGTAAAGGTCCAGAGTCCCACCTGCATTATAATACATAGTGCAAAAATACCTCGAGGCAATATTTTAAATTAATTCATGCTCACTGTGATTATACTCAACTCAAAACTTAGCTCAGTATGGTCACAGTTAAAATAGAAACATGATGGTATTAAATATACTACACAATAATATATTCTAAAATTCAAATGTCATTCTTTTTTAATGGTAATGGATAAAAAGAATTGAATTACTTTCCTATTATGTCCTCACAAAAATATTAATTTTGACTGAAAGAATTATGCATCATTGTTTTTGCTCTTTTTACTAATCAGGCCCTTAGGAAGTGCACACTTTTTAAAGAGAGTGGTCAGCCTTCTACTTCTTGATATTTATGAAAGATCTGTAAGTTGTGACACATTCCTTTGCTTTGACTTTCTTTGCTTATCAAGTCCGTCTCAAGTATGTCAGAAAATGGGTTGAAAAGGAACTGCAATCTGTATAAAAGTCTGAGAGCTAATAACTGCAAAAGCTAATTCTTACCAAAAAAAATGGGGAACTGGTTGGGCTCCTCCTTTGGAGAACTACTGTTCAGAGTGTTGGACTTCTCATTTGGAGCAGCTGGCAACAAATTAACTATAAGAAAAAATAAAGAGAGTTGTTGTGAAACAGTCCATGATGGGATATGTAGACACATCCAAGCTCTAAAACTCAGCTGTGATTGGTACCAGTTGGCCCTGCTCCAATCCACTACAGATGCCAGCTGCCATGCAGTGTGTCTCTAAGGCCCAAAGGCACAAGAAACTCAGGCTGCTGAAACAACTTTGCAATGGGCTCCTTTTTCTTCCTTAGCTTTACCAATGCAAAATTTAGATCATAGCCTCCTTGGTAAGGTTATTTTTATACTACCAGCAGACATTCTAACCTTTGCAATTGTAAGCCTCTTTCAAAATATGTATTGCTGGCAAGGAAGTGGCTCTGAAGCTACTTTTAATGTTAATGACTTCCCTGTGCTCAGTTATTTCCAGTGACATACATGTCTTCCAATAAATGGGAAAAATCAGTGGACAAACCAAGGAACATCAAAGGGTTGACTATAAACAGCAAAAGCAAATTCTTACCAAAAATCCCAGGAGACTGGCTGGGTTCTTCTGCTGGGGAACTGCTGTTGAGGGTATTGGGATGCTCTTCTGCTTGGGAACTGCTGTTCTTCACAGTGTTGGGATGCTCTTCAGCTGGAGAACTGCTGTTCCTTGTGTTGGGATGCTCTTCTGCTGGGGAGCTGCTGTTCACTGTGTTGGGATGCTCTTCAGCTGGAGAACTGATGTTCAGAGAGTTGGGATGCTCTTCAGCTATAACAGTTGGTAAAAAATTTTTTAAATTAAAAAAAAAAGAAAACAAAGGAAGTGAAAACTGTTAAGAAAAAGCAACAAAAAATTGGAACCAAGAATAAAAAAATTCAGTTTATATAGACCATGGCAACAGCCCCTAACCCTCTTTTCTTGGGTGTTCATGCAAATTTAAATAAAGGTGTTATTTTAGATTAAAGTAGTGAAAAAGAATATTCTTCAGCTTTTAGTCCAAAAGGTAAAAGTGGAATCACAGCCCAGAAAGAAATGCTTCAGCAAAAGTAGGGAAAATATACATGGCTCTATATTTATAGCTTAATAAAAAAAAATCTTTAAAAAGAAGCATAGTGGGTCTTTAAGCGTGAATAAGCTCCAGTTCCCCTTGCCAAAATGACAGCTTATGTAACAGTGCTGGAAAAAGGCCCACTAAGGAAAAGCAAGATAAAAAGGTCTGGAGGCGCTCGATGGGAAAATGTATTTTCTTTAAGAACAAAATGAAGGACATTGTGAAGGGAGAGTAGCTCTGAAGGTTACTGTATCCTGATGTAGAACAATTCCTTGGAATGAGCAGGACAAGGAAGCAAATGACTAGTCTGTGGTCAGTCTGAAGGGCTTTTGTAGCCTAAGCTGCACAGCCAAATCATTCCCAAGGGACACACAGGTGTTCCATCAATCTTTGGTGGGCAGCTGGCAATACACAATAAAAATTCCTATATGGGCACCTCTTGTCATTACAAGACTTGGTTTGAAAGGAGTATATGCAGACCCATGGATTAAAAACATACCACCAGTGTTTCATGGTATTATAAAGCCAAACAAATGGCAGATTTTAGGTTAGCTGTCATGAGGAAAGTAAAAACATAGGAGTCCTGTAATATTCCGTAAATAGCACCTACCAATTTTTTTCTTCATATTTTGGTAATTTTATTTAAAAATATGTATAATTATTGCAAATTTCATGTATAAATTATTGCCACCTCAGGGCACCCTAAATTGCCTTTTTGCCATGCAATATACCTTCAAAACACAGCATTTTTTTATACAAGAGTACAACTGAAAGGGATTAAAAACATCAACTTACTGTTGTCTTGGCAGGTAGCCTGACACTCCTCCAAACTCCTGAAGTTGTTCTGGTTTCCTAGGCACCCACCATACTTGAATGCTTCACACAATTTTGTCTCTTTGTTGTAGAAGTACCTGGTAAAATAGCCTCGGCAGACCCCCGGCTCTTGGGCGTGGAAGCAGAAGTCAGGCTTTCCTAGAAACAATGCTAAATGATGAACAGGGTGGGTGAAGAAAAAAAACTAAAATGCATCCCAAGACAAGAACAGAACCAGAGGAAGTTTACAAAATAAACCTGTGACTTTGGGCTAAAGGCCAACTATAAAATAACTGCTGCTTTGTTGTGTTGCTTTTGTTCTATATTTAACACTACAATATTGCACTGGAATATTATAGGAGTATTTATTGCTCTGTTCAAGTAGCCACTAAATTACATCTTGAAGAATGTAATCTAATGAGTCCTTTAAAATTCCTAAACATTGACACTCTAAATTGAAATCAGTTTTTGTTCTGATTTAAAAGACCTGAACCTCAGCTAGATCACTTGCACCTAAGTACACATGCTCGTTATCTATGTTTCAGTCAGTGTTAATGTGAATTATACACAAAGCAATGTTCAAATAAAAAAAAAAAGGAAGGAGATTTAAAATAGAACAGAAAAAAATCTAGCAGTGCAGTTTGTCTAGGGTATCCTTATAAAAAGATACTGGAAACACGGAGAAAGAGCAGCTATTCTACAGTATTTCAGTCCCAGTTCTGAGTTTGCAATCAGTAACTACAATAACAACCCAGGAAAAGTTAACAAATGAATATTGCATAATTTGACTGAATATCACAGCATGATATCACATCCTCTGGCAGGGAAGAAAAGCACATAACCATATGACAATCCCCAAAAGTCAACTCCTCACCATATTCAGTTTTTCTTAAACTAATATGCTTAAAATCATGGTAACAATAATGAAATATATGTGGAGGAATTCCCAGATTCTTGCTAATAGATATTCTGAAATACGATTCTTGTGTGAGCTGACTTGCCGAGAAAAATCTATTTAACCATCATATTAGAAAATCCTATCAGGTGTAACACATACAGGCCTTGCTTGGCTGTGAAAATTCACAAAATATTGAGACTAAAATGGCGTGCAATGGGCTGTCATTTAAAAAAATTGGATATGGAACAATTACTTTGAAGTTTCTAATATTTTAGAAGTAGATTATCAACTTGAAAAGAAGTTAATCCTATTACACCTATTTTAGGTAGATATATATTCAAATTCATTGCTAGAAAAAGATAATTATTAAAGGCAATTGATAGTCATGTTGAATTTATACATAATAGCTCATAACTACTGTTTTTTTAAGAATTAACTGGCAATATATTGCATTTCATTTTTTATAATACTATATTAACAGCAAAAAATAATTTTCAGAGATCACATA
>VWYI01016805.1:0-14761 GCA_013399455.1 Anthoscopus minutus | reverse complement strand
TTGCCCACAAAGGGGTGTTTGCTGGGCCTAACGGGGATCCCCACTAGACAGAACTGCAGTGGGTTATCGACTGAGCTCATGGACAGGCACATATTGTCCTGCTGGAGGCTCCTGGCCAGGGTGACCCACACGTTGTGGCTGGGCTGGCTGAGCATCCAGCCAAGGGCATGCTGAGCTGTCAAGAGCATCCAGAGGAGCAGCTTGGTGGTGTTAAGGTGGGTGTTACAGTGAGTGGTTTTCATTTCAGCTGAGGATGGAGCTTCTGTTATAAACACAAACATAGGTTATTAACTTTTTCTGAGGAGGGGGAGCAGTATCTTTCTGCTTTTACATTTCTTTCCTCCACTTTTCTTCCCCTCTTTCTTTAATGAAGTAAAAACCTTGAAAGTATAGGTGATTTCAGGGAAAAGGAAAAGGGACTGAGGAGGGGAAGGGACATATGGGGAAGGTGAGTGTAAAGGAAAATAGGATTTAAGGGGATAACAGGGGTTAACAGTGAACTTGCTAGGATGTTCCTAGCTTTTTTGGCATTGCTGTCATTCCTGGAGCTCTGTTTGGTCTGGGACCTGGTGACAGGGTAGTGTAGTCTCTGAAGGAGCTGTGTTTCGCAGCGTTTTCACCTACTGCTGTCTGGTCCTGTGGTTTAACCTCCTGCTGGCTGCTGTCTGGTCCTGTGGTTCTGTGGTAGACTTGGATGGAATCTTGTTATTTTTATCCAGGGCAGTGTTTGTTGGCCCTAAGTAAGGTTTAATGCATTTTCCTGGAAGCCATCTGGGGCCAGAGGGAGCTGGCACACAGGAATATCCCATCTCCCAGATTATCAGTTGGAAAAGCCCTGCTATTTGCTGGGTTTCAGCACCAGCAAATCAGCACCAGCGGCTTCTCATTGAGCTTAGGTTGTGTTTGAGAAATGTTGAAAAACAGGTGGGTTTGGCTGTGAAAATGAGCAGTTTAGGAAATTAATGACATAGAGAGCTTTACAAAGCTTCTCGATGGGAGGCATCTGTTCCTCCTTGCTCCTGAGCAAGCACACATTTGATGGTGCCATGAGTTCTTTCCACTATGGACTGTCCCGTGGGATTATGAGGAATGCCAGTGGTGTGTTGTAGCCCCCACTGATAGAAAAAGTCGCTTAATTTGTGGGAGGTGTAAGCGGGCCCATTGTCAGTTTTTATTCCCTTAGGGACTCCAAGGGTAGAAAATGCCAGAAGGAAATGTTTGATTACATGTGCTGTATTTTCCCCTGCATGGGCTGAGGGAAACACAGCTCCTGAGAAGGTATTCACAGACACGTGAATGAATTTAGACCTTTCGAAGAAATAGAAATTAATAATGTCTGTTTGCCAGATCTGGTAGCTGTTCAGGCCTCTGGGGTTGACCCCAGATCCTAGGGACAGCAACTGATAGGATTGGCAGTTTGGGCAAGTGGCCACAATTACTCCTGACTGAAATTTGGGAAGATGGAACATGTGCATGAGGGCTGGGACATTTTGATGAAAAAAGGCGTATGACATTTTCACTTGGCCAAAGATATCTGGCACATTTGCTGCCTCAGCAGCCATGGCAAGTGAATCTGCTCTCCTGTTTCCCTCTGCGATGACACCTGGGAGGTCAGTGTGTGACCTCACATGCATAATGAGAAAAGGATGCTTCCTGTGGGAACTGAAATGGTTTCGTTTGGAAAGTATTTTGTATAAATTTGGGTTGGAGACTTCTTTTTTCTGGAGTGCATGTTCTGCTGTCATAGCTACACCAGCAACATCAACTGAATCAGTGATTACATTTATAGGTTCTGAAAATTTCTCAAATGCCCTGATGATGGCTGCCAATTCTGCCAGCTGTGGTGACCCTTCTACCACTTGAACATCAGATTCCCACTTCTGTGCCTTAGGATCTTTCCACATCATCACTGACTTGTGGGAGGACCCAGAGCTGTCAGTAAAAATGGTCAGAGCCTTGAAAGGTGCTTTGCTTTGGAAGAATTTAGGGACCAAATTAAAAGCTGAATTGAATAGTTTATGTTTGGGGTAATGAATGGAAAATTGGCCTGGGTAGCTATCCAGGGCAAACTGAAGACTCTCATTAAACTGGAGCAAATGCTTTAAATCTCCAGTTGTTGCCAATGGCAGGTGGATACATGTGAAGCCACACCCTGCAAGAGAGTGGAGATGAGCTCAGGCCTTTTTGATCAATTCTGCCATTAATTCAGGTATGGTGGTAATTGTTTTGGCTGGCTGGTGATGGGGGAACACCAACTCAAGGGTAGAGGGTCTCTTGACTAAGGTCCCATTGAAAGATAAGGCCGTGAAACTCGGGGCCTTACCTAGGATGGCCAGGTTGAAGGGCAGGCTGGTACCATACCAGTGGGCTTATCAAGAGGACAGTGTCTCCTGGACCATGATGATGGAGTCTTGGGCCTTGGGTGTGAGGGTGCGTGGTGAATTCAGGTCTTTGCTGCTTCAGAGAAGGTTGAAGAGGGGTGCAAGGTCCTCTGTTGTGAACCCCAGCAGGGGACGTACCCAGCTGATGTAGCCACAGAGCTCATGGAGGTCTTGCAGAGTCTTTGGGTCATCTCAGATGGCCAGCTGCTGTGGTCCAACAGTCCTTTCTTGGATTCGAAGTCCAAGGTAGGTGAAAGGGCTGATTTGCTGGATCTTGTCTTTGGATCTCAAAACCTGCTTTTTCAATGTCTTTAACAGTTCTTTTTAGAGTCATGTCCAGGTAACCATCAGTGGGAGCACAGATCAAAATGTCATCCATACAGTGTAGGATGATTGCCTCAGGGAATATTTTTTGGATAGGGGACAGAAAGCGAGCTACATACCACTGGCATATTGTGGGAGAACTGCACATCCCTTGAGGTAGTACCAACCAATGTTACCGTTTTAGAGGAGCCTGCCTACTTGGGGAGAAAACAGTGAAAGCATGCCTAGGTACATCTTGGGGATGGAGGGGCAGTTTTTAATATCTCTAATGGCAAGTTTCCAGTCCTGGAGCAACATGGACAGTGAGGGCAGGCCTGTCTGCAGGGGGCCCATGGCCTCAATGACCTCACTGATATTTCTGAGGCTGTGGAGGAATCTCCACCTGTCTTTGCCTGGCTTTTTTAGAACAAAGACAGGGGAGTTCCAGGGGCTATTGGTCTCGACTAAGTGGCCCTTGGAGAGCTGTTCCTTTACAAGGGCTTCTAAAGCACACAGTTTCTGGTTGGAAAGTGGCGATGGATCCACCTACACTGGACTTTCTTGTTTCCAGGTGAGCTTAGGAATGCTAGGTGCTGCGTGCTCTACAGCAGCCCCAGCTAAAAATCCCTGCTTGGAATCAATAGAGAGGCTCCCCCCTGGGACAGAACATCCCTGCCCCAGAGGGCAACTGGTGCTCTGACCAAAAACAGTCAAATTGTTGCCATTTTCCCTTCAGGACCTTCTACAATAACATTTCTGTTGCTTCGATATGAAACTGCCACCCCTCCAATCCCTGAAATGATGCCTGCCACAGGCTGCAGTTCCCAGTTGTGTGGCCATTCAGACTGAGCAATGATGGTAACATCTGCTCCAGCATCTAACATATAAGGCCACCATATTTTTCACCCCTACAGAACAGACCATACTCTACGAAAGGTTTATTTGAGCTCACAATTTCCACCCACATAGCAGTGGGAATCTGTTCTGCATAGCTAGGTGGCAGTAGAAAGGCTTGTACTACAGGTGTCTTTTGGAACAGGTAATAGAGAAGGTCTGTGCAAGCCAGGGAGACAAAAATCTCATCCCCTGGGTAGACAGTCTGTACTTCTGGAATCACCTTCAGGAGAATTTAGTGGGTTCCCCATAATTAAGATGTCCCAATGACTGTCTTTAGGTCTGTATTTCCCACTTGGTACCTTATGAATGGAATAATTTGTTAAGTTAATTGACAGTCTGCTCACCAACTGGCGTGTAGTTCCTGCTGGAACTGTTCTGTGTGCTGGGTCTGTTCCAGCCATGCTGGCAATGGTGGAGCACCCGGAGCTGGTGTCTGATTTGTCATTTTTGCAGGGAAGGTAGGCAGAGCCAGGCGAAACGACCTTGGATTTGCTGTTGTCGCACAGGGCCATGTCTGTGCTCCATGGTAGTTTTTTGGGTGCCATGGACATGGCAGGTGGGGTTGTGGCCCTGGATGGTGTTTTTGGGAATCCATGGACACATTTTGCAGNACTAGATCATGCAACACATTTTTAGGCAGATCCCTCACTTGTTAGCTGGGTTTTAAAAAGTGACCTTCTCCAGCTAACCTTTCAATGGCAAACTGGCAGATTTGTATCTCTGCCATAGTTATCAGATAACTTTTCCAATGCCTCTCCCACAACATGTATTCTGCTGGTGCGATGATGCAATTTATAGTATTTTTAATATCATGTGGTATTAATGTTTGAGCTGAGAAGGTAACTTCAACCAGATTTTTAAAGAAATGAGAACCTCTCCCATATTCTTTTGCGGCTTTGGATATCTCTTCAAGTATGGCATTGGGTTCCAGGAACTGCATGTTACAGTCCTCCTGCTGTGTTTGTAAGCAACTTGGAAAACAGAAATTCTATTAGCCAATTCACAATCTCCCTGTAAGATTGTTTCTCTTTGGGTTTTTGCCGAGTGATCTTCCGATTCTGATTCTGACTCGGAAGGGTCACTAGTGTTACCTTCTGAGGAGAGGGGTGCCAACTGGCTGCTCGAGGCTGCCCCGCACGGCTCGGGGATATCATGCGGGGCCGCATGGGGCAGGCGGGGGCTGCCGCCCTAAAGGCTTTGGGGAGCCACCGTCCGGAGGCTCGGTGTAGTCACTGCCCCTGCCTAAGGTCCCAAATTCTCCCGTCCAGGCTTCTGCGCTGCCGCCGCTGCTCGTGCCAGTGCCAGCGCCAGCGCCCCCCCACTCCGTGGGTGCTGCCGCCATCCCTGGTGCCCCCCCACTCTTGGCATTACTATCGCCGCTGCCGCAGCTGCCGGGAGAAAGCCGGGGGAAGGGAGTCAGGGTCTGTCCTGTTAGAGGCTGCCGCGGGAACAGGAGCCACTTCTGCGAACCACGCGGGGCGGAGAGAGGCGGGGGGAGCCGCCGTGGCTGCAGTGGTGGGGGGGGGGGAAGGAGCTGGTCGCTGCGTGAGAGGGAGGGAGAAAGGGCTGAAAGCCAAGAGAGGTGCGGGGGAGAGGGGGTGCTGCTCGGCACGCAGGTACAATGCACAGGCGTGGAGGCAGCGCCTAGAGCAGGTGCGGGAAAACTCGAAGAAGGAGAAATGGAGTGTTTTGCCACGAGGCCAGCGCCGTCTTTGGGGAAGGGATCCGAACTCGGAGGAAACTGGGTCCAAGGGGGTCAGAGAGGGGTGGCGGCAAGGAGTCGGACAGCGCGGCCGTCGCTGCTTCGGCCGGGGGAGAGAGGAAGTCGGGGAATGTCAGAAAGACGGAGGCAATTCTGTATCATATTGTTAAAAATAGAACCAGACTCCCGGTACTAAGAGTGATTTCAGCATTTATTCTAAAAAGAAAAGGGCCTAAAGCATTGGGGCCCAGGGATCAGGCAGGAGTGTTCTCGTCCAGGATGCTGCAGCTGCGGCGCTTGGGTCTTCTTGAGCAGCGATGTCTTGTCGCCGGTGCTCCAGGTGAAGCGGCACGGCACGCTTTTCTCGGTTCAGAGGCCTCTTTTTATCCTTTTTTTCGTCCTTCTGGATTGGTTTCTTGTTTGGATCCTTTCATTTGCATGAAAATTTAAGGCGCTCAATTGGTCCGATATAGCTTTTGTTTAGGCTGGCTCTTTTCTCTGAGGGTTGGTGATTCACTTTTGTTATGTTTATTCTGGCCGGTTTGGCTGGGGGGGTGGTGATTTTAGGCTAGCTCGTTTTGCTGGGGGTTGACGATACACTTTTGTTATGTATTTTCTGGCCTGGCCGGTTTGGCTGGGGGGATTTCTTATAGCTACCCTTTTAAACCCTTTTACAATATAATAACAGTACAAATAAAAAACACAAATAACAACCCAATATCAAACTAACAGTACATGCTTAACAATTATTTTACAACAATTTCTAGCTTATTTTTAACAATATGACAGTGTCCATTCCCAGGCTTGGTCTCAGACAGGGACAGGGATTTGGGAACGCAAAGAGGGAAGGAGAGGGAAGGAGGGTGTTTTAACTGGGAGCTCAAAGCATTTTCTAATTCTACAGTTTTTACAATGAGGTGAAACAATGGAAAGAACTTAGAAACGGAGAGATAAAACCAAATAAAGTTTTTTACCCACAAAATCCCAGAAGGAATTAGAACAGAACAAGTGCCGAGTTGCATTCGCGAAGTGTTTGAGAACCCAGAAAAGAAAAGCTTTTAAATCCTTAGAAAACTTAACACCATTGGAATATAATATCTCTTTGAGGCGGGGGCGTTTATTTCCCATCTTTGTCTTTCTGCCACAACCAAGCAGTAAAAGGTAGAAAAAAAAGAGAAAGCTAGAAAGAGAAATTTCATTTACACATCCAACATTTGTTGCTAGGCGAAAAAAAACAAAACAACCTGCTTGGGGGGGTTTGCGCTTCTCAGCCAGTGCACACGGGGTTTGTCTCACTCCTCAGGTGGTCCTCGTGGGTTTCTCTCTGGCCCTCGGAGAATCTCTGCTGCAACGCAAGGATTTCTCGCTGGGAAACTGGTTTTCCAGCAGAGGTCCCTGTGTTCTCAGCACCAGTTATTGTAGCCTCGGGGGGTGTCAAGGCCAGGACCCCAAAACCTCTCGGTTACTTTAGGAGTATTCAGCTTCGAGCCTTTAGCAAGGCTGTTTGCATGAGAACCCCTCTCAAAGCAAAGAAGAAAGAGATGGAGCTTTGTATTCAACTTCCTGTGGAAGTTTAATTGCAGCTCTGTCTTCCTAGAAATTTCTAACACAAAGCCAAGGAGGATACTGGGAACCCACTTTTTATCTCTATTGGGTCAAGGCGGGTTAAAAGTGACAACCAATAACAAACACAGAATTAACATGAACTTGACAAGCATGCTAACAGGTAGCTCCTAAAGGCTGTCTTCTCTCCAGGGGTAGAGGATAGGAGAACCACTGGCTGGGCCACTGTCCCCCACACACCTCCCTCAGCCTAATCAGCCTGACAGATGTTCAGAGTCTATGTACTTACCTGAGGATACTGATTGGTGGAGCATGGTCGGACTCTCAAACATCAAGTAACTGATCACCGATTTTCCCGACTCCCCAAGTATGGGAGACAGTGGGCCACTAAACAGTTCACCATCCTCCCATGGAGGGGAGAGAACCTTTAGTACCTACCTGTCCAGCATGCTTTTTAGTTCATGTTAATTCTGTGTTTGTTATTAGCTGTCCCCTTTTGATCTGCCCTGACCTGATGGAGATAAAAGGTTAGCTCCCAGTACCCTCCTTTGCATTTGTATCAGAGATTTCGGGGAGGACAGAGATGGAATTAAACCTCCCAAAGAGATCAGATACAAAGCTCTGTTTCTTTCTTCTATTTGCTTTAATAGCTGTTATCACTCAAACAGCTTTCTGTAAGGCTAGAGCTGACAACAGCCGAAGAGGATTGGGCTCTTGGCACCCCACCACCTCCCAGCGAGCTGTATCCAGGGAGCTTCAGGAAACATCTGATTCATATGCACTGGTCAGGTACATCATCTTGCATGAATTTTGCTCTGAATGTTCTCCCATCTCCTTTGGGATGATGACCTCCTCTGTTATGCTGTCTGTTGATGCATGTAGGTGCAAAACAGAAATACGGAACTTTACTTATGTAATATTCCCTATCTCAGTGACACAATTATACATGTTATTCAATGCATGGTAGAGGCAGTCATCTTCATTTATTTTCCTTTATTTTTTTTTTCTTCTTTCATAATAAACTACTTTTTGGCTTATAAGTTTTCAATTTAATGAAGTTCTGGGATGATATGCAAAAGGTAGGAAACACCATACAGGTAACAAAAATTGCAAACATGAAAGAAGTCTGTATGTTTCTACTTTTTCTTTACTGACGCCTTTTATTAACCCTCTCACTAGCGTCCACCTGATCTTGTACTTGTGGCCTACAAATCATTCTTGCACTCACTCTTTTTAGAAAATCCTTTGCCTTAATCTGTAAATGCCTTTTGAAGTACCTGATTCAGTATCTTGATTACTAAAATCCAGTAACTTTACTAGCTTGATTCTTTTCAGAGTGGTTTCCATCCTCTCCAAATGGAGTCAATCCAAACTGATTTCAGAAAAATCAAAAAGGAGCTGCAGCCATGTTCCAACTTTTCCATTTAAAGTTTTCTAGCCACTTTACATGAGCCTTGTTTAGTTTGTCTTTGGATATGTGGACAGTGCCATAAACTTCATTTTGTTCAAGCTCTTTTTTTATCTCAATCACCGCTGTAATTCTAATGAACATGTCTTTAGGCTAAACACCTTGCTGCTGCAAATAGCTGACTTCCAAACGAATAATTTTCAAACTTCTTGCTTTCCCTTTCTGAGCACTGTGCAATCTCACAGCATTTACTTGCTTCTTTATTTTGCCTCCCATTCCCCTTCACTACTGTCAATCTTTTACTGTCAGCTTTGACCTGAGAGCTGTGGCTGTCAGGACAGAGAAATTAAAATTATTCACCTGCAAAGGGAGAAGTAGAGCAGGAAAAGGAGCACCGGGCTGTGTTTTCACTAAGACCAGTGTTCCCACTTCAAGCAGGTTATTAAGTTTTATATTTAATTGCTTCTCTTGTTTTTCACACCTTCATTTTCTCTTTTACCTCTCTTGTTTCATCTTTGAACTTTATCAAACAAAGAGTAAGAGGTCAAGAGTTTCCTCTTTTTTCAAAGCAGTGATGCCACTGAATTTTGGTTTAAGTCACAGAATGATAGACTCCTGTAGATTGAGTTTCAACCCAAATAGTTCATTTTCAAAACCTGGGAAAATTTAGATGAAAATTTCTCTAAATTTGAGAGAAAATGTGCCACCCTTAAAGGAAAGTTAAAATTTACCACCTTCTCTAAAGTGATGTGTAAGTAATAGGAGTTATTCTCATTTGTCGGCAACAGCTCCGATCAGGGAAGCTCCCATCAACTTTTAAATTCAGATCAGAGCAATTTTTCTGTGCTCTGGAATATTAATGCTTATTTCTGTGTTGATTTTTCTCTGATAGAGGACATGCATTCTTGCTATGTAGCCACTACTGAAGAAAAATTAAGCAAAAAACCCAAAAAACAAATACAGTGGAAGAGGTTAAAATAATGAAGTTTTATTGAACTCAGCTCTGCAGTCTAAGCACAAGAAGGACATTGACCTGTTGGAGTGAGCCCAGAGAAAGCCAAAATTATTAGAGGGCTGAAGCACCTCTCCAACAAAGGCAGGCTGAGACCTGGGATTGTTCAGCCTGGAAAAGAAAAGGCTTTGTGGTGACTTAATTGTGGGAAAAGCAAGCCCATCTAGGTCCATCTGAACTGACTTGTCTTTGCTCTTCTTTTAGATATGGAAGTATATTCTAATTTAATTGCTCATAGAATTAATACAAAGAAACTCAGTTTTTGATTTTGAAAAAGTTTTTTTCTTTTATCCAAGTTTGTCCCAAATTTTACCTGAATTCCTTAAAAGCTGCCAGATTCCATTTTTAAAAGTACACCTTTTTTTTATAGTGCTTAACTGTTTATCTTAGATTGACTTCCCTGTAGTAGTCAAGACATTAAAGGACACTGGACATTGTACTGAAGTGGTTTACTTATGTTGGCTTTAAGATTTGTTCACTGTTACGTAAAACTTATTTTCTATTTTTTAATGAATTTCCTTTAAAGAACACACATAATGTTTGTGGGTTTTTTTTCTTCCAGTGCTACCTGCTTTATTCATTTGTATGTGCCTGAATTAGATTTCAAAGGGAACTAATCTAGAATAACTTCCCTCAGAATAATTTGGAACTCTTTCATTGTGAACATTAACCAGTTTTCCTCACTTAACATGCTGCATACATAAAAGCAGAATGCAAACAATTCTCACCTCTGACTCATATTTACATACGCCCTTTATTAGTATTTTTAATGAAAAATGGCTTATACAGCATGTTATAGAGAAATCAAATATTAAATTTTATAAATAAATTATTAGTTTTACATATTCCTACACTACTAAGAAGAGAAAATATATCATGTGCATTCAATTGTAATCAATTCCTCATATCTAGAAATAGGTACATTTACATGTGCTTTCATCTCACCATAAAGCTAAACATTTACAAAAATAATGTATATTTATATTTAGTGATGAAGTCAAGCCATCAGTCCAAATGTGTTCAGTCAATGTTTATTCTTATTTAATATTCACCATTAAATGCATATCTGAATTTCATGGGTGAAGTGGAATGTATATACAGGTTACACAGAGACCTTAAATACAAAAACTTACCTTTGCACACATGCAAGTCTATCTTAGCAAGCATGCCTTTTTTGTTACTTACAACTAATGGTGTTGTGAGCATTTTGCTATTGAATTTAAAGTTGGAAGGATTTGACAGTGAAATCTGTTTTCATGAAAGACTTGAAAGATTAGTCTGAAGTTCCTTTAACTTGATCATTAATATAATCTTGATTTTTTAAGTCCTCCTGAATAGCAATGGGAGCTACATCTGTGAATTGTAAGATCTAGCTATTATAAAGTCATTAATTTTAATCCCCCCTAGAAAGGAGAAATTACTCAAAAGTTAAATCACTGAGCCAAGCATTTGGTTTGGTAAAATTAAATCTCCAATAAATATCTCTCTTGTGGTTTAACCTAACTTTAAATAAATTCAATTCAGACTGATTGTACTCTGAAAATAAGTGATACATATGAACAGGGGCAGGATATGAAGTACAAAAACCCCCCAATTGGCATGAAGATATCCTAGACCTGTATGTCTGGCTTCAGGCTATCCATAAGCATTAGAATATGGATTTATTTAAAAAGAAAATGGGGCAGCAAGGACTTCTGTCATTCATGAATATATGAGACACATATTTTCCCTCATGAAATCTATGCATCTGTGGTTTTTGTCCTGGATGAAAAATAGACAACATGGCAAAGGTTAAATTCAAATTATGTATTAAATTAAATAATAAGAAGGCTTGCAGAACAGTAAAGCCAGCCTCTCTTTGTACTGCCCAAAATGAAGTGATAATGGATGAAGGCTCTTATTCCTATTGTTCTAGTAAGATAAGGCAGTCAGAAGCCACATCTTCTGTTTTTAAAAGAAGTTTTAATAGAGAATCCATGTTAGGGGGATTCAGGGAGGACCAGACATGGAGTTTTACCCTTGTTTCTCTGCAGAAATGAGAAAAATTCTGATTTTGGTTGAAGAAATCATTACTGAATGGAAAAGCTAAAATAGCTTGGTGAAAAGATGAGATACAGCTATAGAATTCAAAGCCATATGGGCAATCTAAAATGAAAGAACAGTAATTGCACAACTGAGCTGCTTCAGACAGATGTTTGTGGGGTTATATACCTTATTCATTAAATATATTCATGGCATTGCACTGATCCTAATAGAAAGTAGAATTTGAAGAATGTAATTTGTTTTAGGGCAATTGTCTATAGAAAGCTCTTTAGCAGTACCTTCTTTTTCCATACATTTGAACTACAATCTGTACAACTCCATGATGCTGACACCATCACTAGGGAATATGTTCTGATGCCATCCAAAGACAATTCAGAAGTACTTTCTCTAAATTGTGTGCAGTGTTATTAGAATTATTGTCAATGTAATCAAATGTGCGGTGTGAAGAGAACATCTCTTCCATTAACTTCAGTAATTGTAATTTGCATTATGTCTTTTACTTTCAGGTGTTACACAGATCACTGAATGATTCACTGAGGTTATCAGGTAATTAGGCTTCCCTTTTCATGTTACAAGTGCATTTAAGGGTCCAGACAAAGATCTGAATATAGATACTGAGCACACACAAAGAAATACAGAGCTTCTGCATCGAGACTTACAGCCTCTAAAGGAAAGAAAGAAAAATGGAACAGAGAGATAATATTGGGGAAAAAAGTGAGCAAATGTTCATAGTGGCACAATCCAGGAATAAAATCCATGTCCCCAATATCAGACCGTGCTAATGCTCCTCCTATCAAAAAATTAACTGTGAGCTGCATCCTGTAAAACTTCATCCATCCTGTTAATACACAGAAACATATAACATTAAACATATACATTTAGGACACAATACTGGGTACACATTTATTATCTTCTGCAGCAATGGCATTTTATAACTCATTTTTATACTTATAATATTTTTTTTCTTTTTATCATAACCAAACCTTGACTTTCTGAAAGACAGATTTGGTGATAGGAACACAAGATCTCCTTGCTTTCTGAAGGTCTGTTCTCTATACATTCAAAAACCCCAACTTCCATCAGAAAGAGTAAGGTTCCTCAGAAAGATTTATGGTAATCAGAAAGGTTTATGGTAATATGACATAAAACAACTATAAAACTGTGCTCTAATCAAGGTCCTTTTTGAAAGACCTTTGCAGCAAGCAGTCCTTTCAGTTATCATAAAAATCAAAATCAAAATCTGACTGTCTCTCTCCCCTAACATCCCACTGCAAGCAGAGATACTGAAAATACGACTTTCCATCCTTAGGAAATCAGCAAAAAATAGTGAACTAAGATATGGGCTCTTTGTTTTCCTAGAAAGTAAACACCTACAACAAATTATCCATTGTTTTGGATCTTTAAAGGCATACACAGTGCACACAGGTTTATGTCAAGTAGTTATGTCATATCCATAAGAATTTAGTATGCTGTCTTTTAGAAGACTTTAACCACATTTTTAGCTTTGAAAAAATCCTCATGGATGTGGAATTATAGGCATTAACTTTGAGAGCACAGGTCAAGTTTATCTTCAGCAGCTTCAAAAATAGAAAGTCTTATTTTACTCATAAAATAAGATTTCACATTGACTCAGAGAAGACAACAAATTCAATATTCCTCACTTCCAGATGATGCTGGCTGTAGCAGTGTGTTCCACGTGTTTTGGATCTCCCCAAGTTTCGTGGGGTTTCAGGCTAAACCCTCGAGAGTTCTAGAGGGAACAGCGAGGGATTGTGTTACACAAATGTCAATCTGGCTTTTCCCACGCCCCTTCTCCTTCAATTGGTGGACTGGGTATTCCCTTCCCCTTGCTCCGCCCCGAGGGATAAAAGAGAGATGGTGGGCGGAGAGACGCTCTCTTTCCACTTAGGTTTCTAGGAAGAAACATCGGTGTCGCTAATAGAACTTAATAAAATCGGGACCGAAACCTAAGTTGAAGTTCGCATCTTTTCCTTCACCTCGTCCGGGATCTGCAAAGAGGAGCTCAGAAGGTAAACGAGCTGGCTTTCTAACTTGCTGGGGGAAGCCTTGCGTCTAAACCGCTCGCTGCTGCTCGACCGCGGCTTGTCTGGACTTGTCCCAGCCACGTGGTCTTGGCTCTGCCGCGGACGCTGAGAAGCCGAGTTCTGGAGCAGAGCCGCCGGAAGGCGTAAAGCACCCCGATAGCTGGCAATCTTGTAATTGCATCTTCAGACAGAGCTCTCAGTGATGTTATTGTTAAGTCTCCCTCTTATATGACCTTCCCAAAACCAATAGATATTAAATAAATTGCTGGAATAGGAATCTCTTCCAGTTTACAATAGCTAAGCCAGCCCAGAGATCTGTTAATTCCCTTCTTCTTCCTTCCTGAAGACACCTGTTCACATCATCTACATCTACTGTGTAATCAAGGGACGTCCTAGAGGCAGAGTTTGAGACCAAAGTTACCTGTATTACCTCCTTTCAAGAGATCTCAAAGGCATGTTTGCAGGTCTTGGAAGGGTTCTCTAGAAAGCCATTCCACTGAGAAATTACATAATTGGTGAGGTTAATAAAATTATTTCTTCATAAACCACATTGAAAGAATGCTCAGTTGAGTGTATATTTTTTCAGTGAGTGATTGTTTTAAATTTCTTATATTATCATATATGATAATTATCTTCTCATTTCTTGAAACTTGCCATTGAAGTAGATATAACTGTAGAAAGACAACATATTAAACAAATTTCTGTAAAACAGCTGTTATGTTCCTTATAATACCAAGGTAAGAACATTTATTTTAGTCAATGTATTTAGTCAGAAAATTGAAATGTCTTGAACTTCCTAGTTACAGATATAAATTTTTATGAGCTCAAGATGTAAATTTTTATTTCTTATGTATTACTTTTTATGTATTTTAAATTGATCAAGAGGGAAATGGGAAACTGTAGATCTAATTAATACTATGAATATTCCCAATGGATTTTCATTAGGGTTATTTAACACAGATATTTCAATAATTGTGATAGAACACGAGAATTTTGTATTAAATTGTTCTGCAAAAATTTTTTTCATTTTTTATCTGGGGAGGGCCGATGGGAGAGGGCATTTGGGAAAGTCTCAATCTGTTTAAACACTGAGTTTTCCCAGTAACATTATCTAGTTCATCATCTACCTTAAACTATTGGGATGGAGATTTGTATATTGAAAATAATATTCATGAATCATGTGTACACACTTACATAGATACAGACACAAAAACATGGATAATTTCCAGAGGAAACAGCCAAAATAGCCTTGATTTTAATGATTTTGCTACTTCAGATCAGTTGTATGCATTGTCAGTCTGCCCCAAAGGAGGATACAGTAACAACTCATTTAAGTCTGGCAGTAGCTCTGCCTTGGAAAAACAAATACTTGCTTGCTGTGGCCGGAGACGGAGAAGCAAAACACAC
>VWYI01016803.1:0-62401 GCA_013399455.1 Anthoscopus minutus | reverse complement strand
AAAGAAAGATTCACTTATTACTAATAGTACTTTTTTTTAATTCAGAACATGAACTAAAGAACATTTTCACTTAAGAAATTTTGACAGGAATGGATACAAAATGTCTAAATTATAAAGTAATCTTGTTAAGTCTGACTCCAGTTCTAGGTCTTGGGTCTTGGCAAGGACAGTAACTTTAGTGTTGAGATGAAGCCAGAATTCTGAATACTTAGTATCTTAAAATATCCTACCCAGTTCTTGGAAAATGGAAATGGAAGAGTAGAAAATCAGACCTCTTTTAGTCTTAATAAACAATCTACACTGAGGTTATGAAAAGCCAACAGATTTTTTGCCAAGTAAATTTCTTGGCCCTGTGAAACCATGGGGCTAACTCAGGCTTTCTCAGAAAGCAAACAAACAAATTAGTCAAACAATTGATTTAGGGCATCAGGCTGCTGAAGTTAACATATTGTGTTTTTCACTGCATCACCATCTTAATTTATCAATAATTAAAATTCAGAGTCGTCCATTTTATTTTCCTCCTGGACTCCCAAAATTGAATGTCTCCTTGATATATCTAAGTTCTGGTTCAGGAATACCTGCCTTAAAACCTTTCAGAGTTGTCTTGCAGCTTTTATTTAAAGATCCTGAATAGTGGAAAAGTAGTTAAAGTAGTTTTAGATATTTTACTAAGACAGGAACCTTAGAAGTTTTGGGCTGATGGTTTGTTCAAGCATGATAATAAAATTTCTGAGGCTATTAACAGAGTAGTGCAGTCTGCCTAAAATTCCTGGATATTATTCATAACCAACACCCTCTCTGCCTGCACAAAAAGCCTAAAGAGTGCATCTCCTGATATGATGTTTACTCTTCAATCCATAGGATCTCTTTATCACTTAAAACAGTGTAAGCACCTCTGTGAAACGAACCATTCTATGAGGCAGGGAGTTATAAAGACAATTTATTATTTTTTTTGTGGTGGATGAAAGTTAAAGCTTATGTCTTCATAAAAAGTATTCTAATACATTTTCAATGAGCTCAGTCAACTGTGTTATCTGGTATTACATATACATAAAAAATATATATAAGTTTACTGGAAAATATATTTGTTAATACCACTGCCAAATTCAAGATGGGAAGATAGTTATAATCAGATCAGCTTCAGGATTTCAAGAAGAGATAGACTTCTGCAATTTCCTAATCCAAATGAACACTTCTCAAAGTCAGAGTTAGGTTAATAATGTGACAGAGTGAGATATTAATGCATATTTTTGGAGCATGCTGATCATATTTTACAGGATGTGATTTTGCCAGTACGTTTTGTTGTTAAATTTCTTTGTGATTTTGATCACATCATTTAATTCTGAACACTTCCTGTGATAATTATACTTCCACGTTTACTAGGAAAAGATAAATAAACTAGACAGTGAGAAAACTAGGAAAAAAGGACTTTGAGAAAGCCGATGCTGATTTTATCTAAATATAATAAAAAAACCTCATTCTAATACTTCTGAAATGTCATCATGTTGAGGAAAAAAAGGTCAAATAATTCCTCATGTAAGTGGAGGTATATCTACACTTCCATCACATTTGATTTTTCTTCTCCTTTTTAATGTTAATTTCCCATCTGACAGAAAGAGCTGTCAAAACAGCTGCATGAGGTCTACTAGCAAGTATATTTAAATATGTAAATAAATACATGTTTTAGATATACCCCTTTAGCAGTATTTTTCAATGCTGTCGATTTTGTCCAAAAAGAATAACCGAGATCATCATAATGAGATAAAACACACAGTGTACAAAGAAACTAAAATAAAAAAAAATGTTGAGTTTTAACACTGGGTTTATTACTTGAATTAGTCTCAAAAATATGTTATTAATTTTATTTTTGTGTTTATTGTGATCAGGAAACTACAAGCTAATTACATGATTGATTTACTACCTAAACCACCTTGTTTAAGTTACATTATCACAGACTTAGTAGACCCAGTGAGAGATACTGTCCCTCTCTGGTCTACCCTCATGAGACTCCACCTGGAGCACTGCATCTAGCTCTGGAGTCCTCAGCACAGGAAAGACATGAACCTTATAATGGGTCTAGGGGAGGGTGAATCCAAAGATCATCACAAGGCAGGAGCACCTCTCCTATGCAGACGGACTGAGAGTTGTGGTTGCCCAGCCTGGAGAAGAGAAGGCTTTAGGAAGACTTCACTGTGGCCTTTGAGTATTTTGGGACTAATAAAAAGGAAGGAGAGGAACTTTTTACACAGGAAGGTACAGGACAAGAGGGAAAGTTTTTAAACTGAAAGAGAGATGGTTTAGATTAGATGTTAAGAAGAAATTATCTACTGTGTGGTGATTGTTGTGGATGTCCCACCCCTGGAAGAATTCAGGGCCAGGCTGAACGGGACCCTGAGCAACCTGATCTGTTGATCTGATCTGAATGTCTGCTCATGGCTGATGAGTTGGACTAAAGGATCTTTAAGGTTTTTTTTAAACCTAATCATTCTGTGATCCTATAGTCCTATGATATGCTGCTTTTTGTTTTCTCTTTTCTCAGTCAGGGTGGGGAATCCTTGAATCTTTGAATAGCACTGATAACTAGACTAATCATGGTGATTTGATCAGAGTGGTATCAAAGATTCAAAACAAGCTCTCACAATAGAAAAAGATTCTATGAAACTAATTAAACAAAGACTCAGATTACTCACTAGAAACAGAAATTCATAGAATCTTACAAAGATATACATAAATTACTAGGGCATTCATATTGTTCAAATATAAAAAGGACAAAATTTGCAGTTGGTATAAAATTTATCAGGGTGGTCAAAAGTAAAACAACACAATGAAATATGGAAAAGTATTATGATTTTGAATGCCCATGTAACAAGATGAAAGATGTAAGTTAATGCGGACAAGAAAAAAAACTAATGTAAACTGAAAAAAATATATCCCTAACTTACAATAAAGTTTGAACATTTAATAATTTTCCCTTGGTTCCCATATTAATGAGTAAGATATACTAAATAAATGAAAGTGCTCAGCTTGAAAATAATAATGCTAAATAATGTAAGTTATAGCATATGTTCATAATATTTTGAATACAGAGAAAATTAATGTGGAAGTTGGACTCATCAAATGGTTTGATTGCATGATTTTAAATGTCTTTTCCAATCTAAATTAGTTTACGATTCTATGATTTAATATTATTCCTAGCACAAAAATTCTAATGCCATTTCCAGATATCTTGCTTGAAGTAAATAAAAGGATGGATATTTTATAAACTATACTTGCATTGCAGAACTCTTTTCCACCAGTTTCCATACAGCTCAGTAGAATAAATGTGATAAAGAAATAACAGGATGAATTAATGAAGAAAGCATCCATCAAAAGTACAAAGGTGTGAGTGAAATCTCCAGATATAGAACTCCATAACCTACAAATTCTTGGAAAAATATAAGATGCATTAATTAACTTTTTTTTAAAATTGTATTTCTTATAATAATTCCTTAGAGCAAATGATAGGGTTTGAAAGACGGGCCAGACCTTTGAACTGACCCACATTATCTCTTTTTGTGCTCTTAGCAAATGTATTTGCCTAAAATTCTTCTTATTATTTTTACAATATTGACCCTCTTAATAAAAATTGTTTCTACATCCCTTTTCATGACCTTGCATATGCATGAATGGAAACATCTTACCTTGTTAGTGCAGTTAATTGAATAAACACTTATGAATAAATACTGTAAATAATATCTGGTTTTCTACTTATTCAGTCATTCTGAATGACATCAGCAATGAATATCTTTGTCTTTCACAGAGGTTGGTTCAAAGAGAATTCCCAGTAAATGAATTCATCATAAAAACATCTTCAATTATAGCATTATAGTAGCTACTCTGCTACTCTTAAGTCACTAAGGTACCACAACATTGTTCTGTTGAATGATTTCTGATAGGATTCCTGCATTTCCAGAGCAGCAACCAGTCTTTACTGCAAAGTTAACCCTTTCACACAGTGTATGCCTTGCCCAGGAGGACTACAAGAAACACTGGGGAGGCCCCTTCAGAGCTGGGGTAGCCAGCGACCTGTGGCCAGCTCTGATATACATTGTCTTCTAAGCTCTGTTTATCGAAGGAAGAGAGGAAACACAAGTACAGATGAAAGTCTAATAAATGCTGCTACATTTTGCTGCTTGACCTTCAGTATTTCAGCCAGGTTTGCAACCCTTTGCCCCATACAGTATATGACATTTGTTCTATCTATATAATCTATATCTATCTATCTGTCTATCTATCTGTCTATCCATCTATCTATCTATCTATCTATCTATCTATCTATCTAAGAGATAGGTATTTGCAATAAAGTCTTGACAATTAAAATTTGGAAGTGAATAAACATTCCTAATTCAAGACCCCTTACTTAAACAAAGAAAGTGACCACCCACCACTGCTTCCTGAAATGATACTGTTTTGGAGAGAGGAAAAAAACAGTGAAAGCCTGAGTCCTTGATATCTATCAGATTATAATTTAATGGGCTCAAAACCTATAACTATCCAGGTCTGGGCTTCACAGCTGAATGGTTCAATCAGTAGCTTTTTATAGTGCACTGTGGTAATTACCTCTTACATGAACTATCTGTTCTTGAAAGAATGACATTTTAATCAGCTCTATAGAGATCCTGACATTTGAGGTACTTTGTGCTTTTTTATTTGGAGGTGGTTTTTTTGGGATTTTTGTTTTGGGTGTTTCTTCTTTGTGGATTTTAGGGGTTTCTTTTTAATCAGCAGGTTTTTAATTTCCTTTTGATTTTATTGGTGTTAAAGGAAAGATGTTTGGACAAGGATACTTGCTCAGTACTACAGCCCAAGCTGATAATATAGAGCAGAAGGTTTCCTATTATGATAATTTAATATATAAAATATAGTGCACAGTCTTTATACATTGAAATCTTCTATCATGTTTTGGTAATTTTTACATTGAATCTTTATGTACTTTTGTCCTTGGAAAAATCGTAATGGACTACATAGGCTATTGAACATAAAGATTTAGGTGAATTTTTAAGCATTCAGTAGCTACTTTGTTGATGGCAGTTATATCAGACAAGACATTTATTTCACTCAGGCTTAAATTAGAAGTCAGACAGTTAGAATTGATAAAATTACTCTGGCATAAAATAGAGAAATGTGAGAACCCCTGAGACAGTGAGCAGAAGGATCATCTACTGATGTGAATAAATAAGGGACACAGTGAAGTTTTTGGAGCAAATTTCCAAACTAGCATAAAATGTTTCTTGACACTTCATTATATCTAATCTAGAAGGTCTCTGCAACTCACTCAGCAGACTGGATCCGTGTAAGGACAATGAACAAGATATGACAAGATGTAAGTAAAAGCCAGCACATACTGAACAGACATAGGAAGTGCCACCAAATCCAAATCCAGATATCCATAATTCTAACAGGCCTCTGATAGTTCCATAGGCAACCAAATTCATGTAGGCAAGGTAGATTGTTCTAAAATCAATTTCGTGCCTTTCAGCCATTTAAGTTAAATTCTATCCAATCTGTATTTATGCATTTGCAAAATAAGCGTCAGAGCTCCTTAATGAATTAAAGAGATTTCCTCTGGGGAACAGCATATTTATTGCAGTTAATTTTTTTTATGATGCTAAGAGAGTGGAGAACCAGCTGCTTTAAACATTCAAATTTTATAACACTTATGGGCCAGTGAGCAGATGTTTCAAAATCATATAGTGGTGCTTGGAGGCAGGGATAAGTAATTGACATTTTATTATTAGAGCAAAAAACCTAAAACACATCACATCTACTTTCTGCAATGAAAAGATAAGTAGCATCAAATACATCAAAAAAAGGAATATTCCATCATACTGACTGTGTAAATTAAAATGTAATTCACAGAAATTTGTTGATTGTTTATTGAAAGTGTAAAAGCTAGTAAGATTTTTGTGACCATGCATCAGTCCATATAACAGAGAGTGGACAGGGGATTGACCATGTTGCTTTCTGATTTTCCATAGTTGATATAGCCTTAAAAAGTTGTATTACAGCAAGATTTTAATAGATTCATAAACAGGAAAAGCAGTGGTGGTATAGATACTTTACAGTGAATCCTGGTGAGACGCATTAAGCACATGTTGCAATAAAGATAATACAAAGATTGTGAGCAAAGTAAAAGATCCAAAAACATCCTGGAAACAGAGGTCAAGAGGGAACAACCAAGTAGATAAAAATTGTGTTTCCTGGAGCATATCAGATTGTTTCTTGACTCATTGAAGGTCCTTATATATTATTAGGATATCGATGGAATGTAGTGCCCAGCTGCAGGTATGGACTGCTCAAGCCACAAGAGATGGAGTAGAAAGCTCCCAGGCTTAGAGCCAATTAACTCATGGAAAACCTTGTAAAGAAAGAGAGCCAAAATGGCCCTTCTTCTACAAACCCGTCAAACTCCACTTACAAACACTATGGTATCAATAATATCTCTACAGATTGATCACTACAAATTTGATTGAAAGTCTTTATTAACATCTGATGGGAAACTTCTGTGATTCAGGGGGTAGAAGAGATTAGGGGAGGTGAGGTGAGGTGAGGTAAAGGAAGACATAAAAAGGTGAGATGAGGTGAAGCAATGCAAGGCAATGAATAAAAGGAGAGATGCAGTTACTAACATTGAGAAATAAAAAGTGGAGATTAGCAATATTTTTCTCATTGAAAAATATAAACAAAAAGATATTTTTATTTCCTAGTGTTCCATAAGTTTCTTTTGGGATTTAGATAATACATTTTATATTGTAATATTTCTAGAATTTATACTGTGTGGTCAAACCTTAAAGAAAAGGAGGGTTTTACTCTTACAAGTAGATATCATTGACTAAGGTATAAACACTTCATGTATTTTGGATTGATTTTTCTAAAAAATAAGGTTTGATTGTGGCTTGATTTAGATTTTCATACATCTAACAAATTATTTTTCTCCACTGACAGCTAGCAATCATAATCAAAAGCATAAATTAACATGTAAATATATATTGGAGTGTGTGTTTTCAGGAAAGTTACCCATTTCTCCACACTAAGTAGGAGCTCATGATTGATTTCTAAAAGCTGTTTAAAACAGGGGTTTGTGTTGTTATTTTGTGTTATTTTAATGCTTACAGAAGTATTTTTCACAAATGCTAACTACATTTAACTTTCATAACAACATAAACTTTCAGAAGATTTTTAGTGGCAGAATTTGCTAAGAACTGAAACATACTGTGGTCTAGTAAACCCAGAAGTATTAAGAAAGTTGAAAAATCAAGTTGCTTATTTAAAAGAAATTATTTTCTTTAGGAAGCACAAGAACATTATTTTATAAATCTTTGCTTATGAAGACAATGACTATTTTAAAACTCTTTGGGTTAATAAGACAAACAAGAACTAATCAACACAGATTTCCAGCTTTTCTTTGTCACATTAACTATAAGAGCGAGAATGTACTACTTTTCTTTGGTAAAAAGTTGATCAATATAATTATAGGTAGAAACATGCAGATAAAAAATTAGAGAACAAACAAAGCAGACAAAAACTAGTGCAAGCTGAACATTTTAAAAGCAAGCCTAAGCTTTTCTGAGCCCCGTATCTGATCAAATGTTTCTTATAGTCTTATAGTGTCAGCATTTTACAAGAAATTCAAGATAAATCCAATACTCAAAGTATCTCATATTAATCACTGCCTAAGCAAAATAGCAAATACTAGTATTTCATTTCAGAAAATGTGTATGAATTATTCACTGATACAGTTTTGTCCTTCTTTAGGGCAACCAGTTTAACTTTCTTTCATACTCATACTCACAACTGTATTAAATGTCAGCTTCTCTTATGACAAAAATGAAAAATATTTTCATACTATTATTGCAAGGAACTTATACTTCAAAAGTTGCAAATCCACTAGCAAAACCAATAGATATTACTTATCTGTTCTAAAAATGGTTTAGAAAAGTGACTTTTTTGCATGTTATAGTAATTAAAAGACTTCAATATACAACATCGTTTCTGAAAGATGATAATTCTTGAAGCAAATTTTTCCACTTTTCAGAGTTCAAGTCCAAACTTTTCTGCTGTTTCTTCCACATCCTACATAAACTAAACCCATCTTAAACCTGTGAATTTAAAACTAATTATTGGCTATTTTTTAATGAATAAATGTATACATGAAATTAGTTCCATTATGTATGTACACATATACACATATCTACAGAGAAATATAAACATTTATATAGATATGTCTCCCCAGTGACGCAATCTGTTTTAATGAGAGCCAGCTTCAATACAGAAATTTAACAAGTTTTTAGGTTTTAGTTCCAAAATGGAAATAAAAGCTTGAAGGCATTCTTTTGTCTCTTTTTTCTTGACTAGTCACAGATATTTTGGTTACCTCTTCCCTAATGAAGATAAGTTTCAGTTTAAGTGATATATAACTCATGTTGAAGCCAGTATCAAAGAATCAGATGGAGACATTTTTAGTGTCTAATGACAGCTTTGTCAGAATCCTTCTTCAAAATTTTCAATAAGAAAGGCAGAAAGAAAGACCAGTGAATTATACTAAGAGAATCACTAAATTTAATCAGAAATATTTTCAAAATTTACCAGATGCTTATGTCCACATTTTATGATTAATTAGTTGTTAGTTCAGTGGTTGAAGCTATTGTTCTAAATAGAGTCTTCCTCA
The DNA here is from genome assembly GCA_013399455.1 of Anthoscopus minutus. Lineage (NCBI taxonomy): Eukaryota > Metazoa > Chordata > Aves > Passeriformes > Paridae > Anthoscopus > Anthoscopus minutus. Next base: position 53,694 of record VWYI01016803.1, on the reverse strand, counting down.
TTTGAAGCCATTGTCTCCAAACAGTGAGATAAAGAGAATTGCTGCAAAGAGAAACATAACCATACAAAGCACTCTTCAGGACATGTAAGAAAACATTTAAATCAACAAACCACCCCTAGACCCCAATCCTAGTTATAATGATTGGATTTTAGATATTTTCAATACCAAGTAATCTGTGATTTAAATTGATAGCAAGGCATAGAGATGTCAAATTATTTTGCAGTGCCTAGAGTAACAGATGATAATCTTTTGCTATGTCCATATTTTTTGTGTTGCTAATTCTACTATCATTTTTATTTGCTTATTTCATATTGCATATCCCTATGTGGTTGCATAAATAATGACTGGGATATCAAACATATTGATTTTTGTCAGAGTGATAGTAATTTTCTATTTTACTGCTTTAACTACCATTAATGTAATGCATGTAATGTCTCCTCCATAGTTAGTGAGGAGACTAATAGTGGTAAAGATAATGTAGCTACTGATTAAGTAGCATCAAGCACTGGAACAAGTTGCCCAGGGAAATAGTGGAATCATCATCCTTGGACGCGTTTAAAAAATGCATGGAAGTGGTACCTGGGGAAATAGTTTAGTGGTGAACTTGTGGCAGTGCTAGGTTTATGACTGGAACTGATCTTTGAGATCTTTTCCAACCTTAACAATTCTATAAAAGAAGTCTTTAAAGCAGTTTAAAATTTGTGCATTTCATGGGGCTAGATAAGGAGATCATATTTGGAAAATTAATTTGCAGCAGAGCTAAATACTGAAAATGTTGAAGTCAGGTAAATGAAGTGCATGAAATGTTAAAATAACAAGTTCTATAGGTATATAGTAACTTCATTCTTAATCCCCTAGAGATACTTGAGTAATTTGTCAGCAGTAGCTTTTATTTCCTTTGCTGAAATTCTCCTCTCTTTGTGACACTGTAGAAAGATATGAATATAAAAAGAAGTCATATGCCTCTAAGTTATATTGTTCTGAAAACTTACTGCCAAGGAAGCAGTAAGATTTCAAAACAAAAAGAAGCATGATGTAGAGGCTAGAAAACATTTCACGATCCCATTTTTTCTCTGTTGCTGAAGTTCATTTTTCCAGTACATGTTTTGGAAGATTTTCTTCATCTTTTCAGGAGAATATAATATGTATTTATTAATGTATTTTGTGTTTGTTTGCTTGTTTGTTTGTTTGTTTGTTTATGGTTGTCCTGGGGTGACTTTATGGTGTTTGTATCCCCAAACATGTGTTCTGTTTATGCTGGATGTTAAGTTCTGCACCTTGAAGACAGGTTCTGAGAGCTCAGGGGGGAAGAAGAACAAGCTGCAGTTTGTTTGCACACGCGGCACTCACTGCCCCACATGCTGCTCCGGACTGTGCTGTCTGCAGCACTGACAGACAGCAGGACAGAGCTCTCCTTTGCTGTTATTTAGTTTTTAGCTGGCTGAAGCAGAGAAGTTCCTCAGAAGATGGCTTTTCTTTTTCTTGGAACTCATAGGCCCTTCCCTGTACTCACAACCCAGAAAACACCGGGACCTCACGCCTGTGGCCCACCGGGGCCTGGGCCCTGGCACTTTCCAGTGCTGGAGGGACTGATAAGAGACTGAGTGAGCCAAGCTACAGCCAATGGCAAGGACTTTCTGGACTTGCCATCTCTTCAGAACAAGAGTTTTTATTGCTTAATATTATTCATTTTTTATACATTTGAATGCTTGTTAAAAAAACAGGTTTTTCCATTTGTCTCAAAGGATATTGATGTCTCGCTATTTGGTGGGGGACGGTCCACTTGAATTTCCTTTCTAGAGGTACCTTTTTGGATGTTCCTACCCTAAATTTGCCCCTAAACCAGGATAACAGAATTACCTGATATACAGAGATGCAACACCTTGGAATGGTCCAAAGATGCACCAAGAGAGTTTTAGTTTTGGCATTAAGAAACTTTTCTTTACCAAGGAATCCAAACACTGGAACCAGTTTCCTACCCAAAGGATGGAAATGACCGAAGCATGGTCAATGACCCAAATGTGTTTATGGTTTAGAGCCATTTGGATAATGATTTTAATAATATGCTTTTACTTTTTATCAGCCCTGAATTGGTCAGGTAGTTGGATCATTGTAGGTCACTCCCAACTCAAATATTCTATTCTATTAAATTACATTTGTGTGTAATATTGATTTATTTTACAAAATCACTCTTAATATACTTATATATATTTTTAAATTGTAATTATTTCCTGTTGTGGGTGGACAGTATATTTGATTGAGTCTGGAGTTGTGAAACTGTGCATTAAAAATACAGTGAATTATGATTAATTGCTCCATTCTAATACACTAGAAACTATGTATTTCTGTGCAAGTATATTTTCTTGCACATGTAAGACATAAAATGCTCTGCTGTAATTTTATAACCCCAATATAATTGCAGAGTAGGAGAAAAATATGTCATGTATGTTAATTTGATGCTAGAGGTTGTGGTAGGTTAATGTACCTTGATTAAAGGAATGAAACATATTCACAGAAAAATAAGGAAGGGTCACCCTCCTGAAATTATTCACAAGATATACAAACCCTTCTTCTGATTTGCAACATCAGAAGAACTAGTTTATATTTATAACAACTTATTGTTGTCTCCCACACTCTTCTTTTTGTATGAAATATTATTTTACATAGTAAATGCATTTGTGTGATTCACACATATGTACAGATTATCACAAATGCAAGAATGAAAATTTGTTCCTCATGCTAGAATAAGAATACACAGCAGTCTCCTTTCCTATACTCTGGAATGATGTGGAACAAGTAAAAACATTCAATTACTGAAATCTACTGTAAAATGTCCATTTCATTTTGGCAAATAATTTCACTTATATGTACTCTTTATTGTGCCATTCCTCTTGATGTACCCTTCTATAAAATTTCTATATTTTTGTCCTCACCCATTTTATCTTATTTTAGTTACTTTTTCTTTTCTTCCTTCTGCTTCTGTCTTATTTTTATATGAAGGTAGCCACTGAATCTAGATTATTAAGGGTAACTTGAAATCTAGTAACAAAATATCCAATAATCTTTTAAGACCTCAGCAAGGACACGTAGAACACCTTAGAAAAAGTTTGCACTCCAGTGTCATTTGCCACTGTTGTGCCTGCTGAGACGCCGTGCTCTCCAAACAAATAGCCATCATGAAATTTCAGTGCAGCTGTCCCAGCTACTGATAAGATTCAAGATCTGTTTACAGCGCTGCATCTTTCCTGCTGTGTACACCTTCAGGAGAAAACTATCTGAGCACGCGGCAGCCTGTGTGTTTGGAACCAGAGACAGGAGTGCTGCCCTGGCCTAAAGGGCCATTCCACAGCATGGAAGAATGTGATAACACTAAAGACTAAATTTATAGTAGTGAAATGACTGCTGGGACAAATCTCTGGCACTTGTACCTGCTGGCATGGGATTCCAAGCATCTCGAAAGGAGTGCCCAGTGTAAACCTCCCACTGGAATTGTCTTCAGCTCACACTATCTCCAGAGCCATGCCTGAAAACTGATTGTATTCACACCAGTTTTTTCAGGACAAAGTGATGTTAGGAACCATTCTAACAGTAAAACAGTAAAAATGCTTTCTATATAAATAACCTGCCAGTGTTTATCTTAAAGCTATCCTAAATTAGTTTAAATAAATAAAGCAGTGAATCAAAGTAGGAGATGCCAAATTATGGTGAGCTTGATGCAGATTTCAAACAAAATAGGAAAGCGTTTTTAAATGAGTCATGTTCTTATTTATATACTGCTGTGAAATTCATTAAAATCTCTGAATCAGAAATTACCAGAAATCGGATCTTCATCTTGTAGTCTATAAATTTTGAGTTATGTTTTATTTCCTCTGGTATTCTGAGAAGAAATTAATTTTTGATTCTTCTCCCAGCTTTTATTAAAGTAACAATAGAAACTAAATTCTAAGTATAAAAAAATTAATTACATATATCTCTGAAAAACATTCCATCATAAAGGGTATGGTAGAATTAAGCAAAAACAAAGAATGCAGTTCAGCCTGCAATTGAGATTAATCAGAAAAAGAAGGATTCATACTTGGCAAATAAGTATATTTTTTGCTGTGAACTCATGCAGCAGTTGTGTGTATAATTTCTTTGACAATCACTTTTACTAATGCAAATGGTTCTGCAGACATTTGTTTTGTATTAAGCATTCAATACAGAATTAATTAGATCTTTATATCTTAGTTACATGGTTGTGCATTATTCACCCATGTCCTTGTACAGTAACGGAAATTTTTCTACTTCCACTTTGACTTTATTGTACACTTTTACAAAATAATTCTCCTATAGAGCCTTTACATCATCTAGATTTATAAAACAATTTTATTTCTATTCCTTTACCTCAATGTAAGTCAGTATTTCTTGAAAAAATTCTAATATAAGGAGAAAAATATTAAAATGTGCATGCATTGGTACATATTTAAATATAATACAAGCATAAAATATTATTATAGTGAAATTAAGACTGAAAGAATATATCAGCTCTCATGTAAAAAAATATATATAAAAAATATTTCTCTTGAAACAATATATTTCTGCAAATACCGGGAATTCGGTATTAATTTTATCCACAGGGGAAGTAAAGGAAGGGGAGCAAAGCAAAGCACTCAGCTCTATTTCATTGTTGTAGGCCTGTCTTTATTGGTAATGCTTGTGAACACAGGGTTTGTCCCCACTTTTCCTCCTATTTTTGGACAGCGGCTGTTGTCTTTTCATCCCATGCCATCTGCCAGAGAGAAATTCAAATTATAAGGGGATAGAATAATTCCCTCAAGAAACATCTTTCAATAAAAGAAGCATATAAACCGATTGCATAAAATTAGATGGGATTATCCAAGTGGCATGATATATGACACATAGCAAAGGATAAGGTCATTGATCCTTTTAAAACCAGTGACATTTGAGACAGATAATTAATTTTTGAGTGGTTTTGACCTTTATCTAATCTCACTTATATCTTAACCATTATAATAAATAAAACTGTTGCCTGTAGGTAAGCTGTAAAGGAATGACAAGTTTCATGAATTGTCTGGTAAAGCAGTAGCTTTTTATTATTGTTGGAAGGCTAGCTCTAGTCTTTGTAATTATAAACATCAGATGTCATTATCAATACTTACAGCCATTATAAGCTTTTATTCCCCAGCTGTGCCTTTTATATAGCACACAATTTTATCTGTATAGTGCTTTCAGTATTCACAGTGATCTTCCATTTAGATTGTCACAAAAATACTAAAAACAGTGATAAAGCTATGTGTTAAAATTAATTATATAGTTTAAAATGTTTATATTAGAGATGCTACTTAATGTCCAGAAATGTAAAAAAAAAAAAGGTACATACATACTTATTCTCCATTTCTTATTTCCTTCCCTTCTTCTTTCAATTATTCCTTAACCATGTTTCTTCTTTCTCCATTACTTTTCTCCTACAGCTGATGATCTGTAAAAATTTAGTGTTACCTATCAAAACAGATAGGTTTGGTTCTAAAAATACATCTGCACTACTATAGAAAGAAGAATGGGTGTGTGAACAACTAAGAACCTTCAACAACTTGGATTATTTGAAATATTTCATTCTTAGATCAGTTCCAAATAAGCTCACCTCCTTTTAGGTCTGCTGAACAAGAGCACTATCTTCAAAATAAATTTGTATGAATGGGGCTAGTTTTTAGAGACACAGATTCAAGACAATCACTTTTACTCATCTTGGACACAAACCATTGATCTTTTTTTTCACTTTTACATGTGTATGCAACCAGAGGTATAACTGCAGCTTGCATGATGATCACTTCTTATATTTTACTAATTGATATTCTTTGTTACCCAGCTGTAAACAGTACTTAGACATAGTTACATGTTGTAGGTGTCAGTGACAGACACACAAACTAGTAACCACCTAACCATTTGAAATATTTGACAGGGCAATTTTGCAAAGGAAGCAAAGAAGAAAATCTCTTGGCTTTCTCAAGAAAACAGGATAGGAACCTCGGCAAAAGCCATCCACTTCTGTCTTCTGATTAATACAGAAGACCCTATATTTTGCGTTCTCAAACAAAACAATGGAATTGATTTGCAATAGTCTTGTTAGAAGAATGCAAGATAATGCAATAGCAGAAAATTAGTAGTTGTTGTATAATTCTTTGCTAAAATCAAGCCTACCCAAGCTTCAAGCAAGTGCTTTTCAGGGGCTTTTTGCATCCTCCCTTGGCAAGATGATTCTGTGAAATGGAGAGTGGTAGCAAGTAGCATCACTCAGGAGTCATACTGTGACCTGCACTGCTCCCCATACCTTTATTAATGACATAGTGGGTTTCAGTGAACCCTCAGCAAGTCTGCAGATGATACCAAGCTGAATGGCACAGATAATATGCTAGATGGAAAGAATGCCATCCAGAAGGACATTGTCCTACCTAGATTTCAAGGTTTTAGTAAAGTTTTTGACATTTTTTTCTCACGGAATTCTCCTGGATATACTGGCTGCTCATGGCTTGAAGTGTACTCTTCCTGGGGTGAAAAACTGGGTAGATGGTAGATCTTAAAATGTGGTGGTGAATAGATTTACTTCCAGGTGGTAACCTCCAGGGCTCACTTGTGGGATTAGTCATGTTTAATAACTTTATCGAGGGCCTGGAACTGGGAATCAAGTGCACCCTGAATCAGCTTGCAGATGGCATCAAGTTGAGTAGGAGTGTTGATCTGCTGGAGTGTAGGAAGACTCTGCAGAGGGATTTGAATGGGCTGGATCAATGGAAAAAGGACACTGGNGGGCTGGATCAATGGAAAAAGGCCACTGGAAAGAGGTTCAACAAGGCCAAGTGCCAGGTCCTGTGCCTGGGTCACAACAACCCCATGCAGTGCTACAGACTGGGGGCAGAGTTGCTGGAAAGCTGCTCAGTGGAAAAGGAGCTGGGAGTGTTGATCAAGCAGCTGCTAGAACATGAGTGTGCCCAGGTGCTCATGAAGGTCAATGACATCCTGGCCTGGATCAGAACCAGTGTGGCCAGCAGGAGCAGGGCAGGGATTGTCCCTCTGTACTCAGCACTGGTGAGGCCACACCTCAAGTTTTGTGTCCTGTTCTGGGCCCCTCACCTCAAGGAAGACATTGAGGAGCTGGAGTATGTCCAGAGAAGGGCAACAAAGGTGGTGAGGGGTGTAGAGTGTAAGTCCTATGAGGAGTGGCTGGGAGAGCTTGGGTTGTTCAGCCTGGAGAAGAGGAGGCTGAGAGGAGACATTGTCACTGTTTAGAACTATCTGAAGTTGCCAAGTAACAAGTGATAGGACAAAAGGAAATGGCCTAAAGCTTTGCCAGGGGAAGTTTAGTTTGTATATTAGAAAAATTTTCATCACAGAAAGTCTATAAAGCATTGGAACAGACTGTCCAGGTTGAGTCACCATGCCTGGAGGCATTAAAAGGTGTGTAGATGTGATGCTTAGGGACATGGTTTAATGGTGAACCTTCAGTGCTGGGTTAATGGCTGGACTTAATTTTCTTAAAGCTTTTTCAAACCTAAGTAATTGAATGAGTCCATGACAGGCTTCAGGAGCAAGTCAAGTCTGTATGAAGCTCATAAACTTCAAGGTCAAATGCAAAATGTTGTCAGAGGGTTTAAAATGCATGATCTTTAAAGGTTGCTTCCAAGCCAAAACATTCTGTGATTCAGTAATAACTGCTCGTTTTTACCCTATTCCATGTTTCCTTCTCTGTCTTTTTTGTTTCTTATTTCTGTCAACTATTATGGCTTTTATTTCATGTTCCTCTTACATCTTAATTTACCAGGTTTCTACCCTTGTGTCAAGTATTTATTTACTTATGCTTTCCTCTCTTCCTCCTGAACATACTAAGCACTTTACTGCATTGGATGTAAATAGACTGAACAGCGAAGACTACTGTTCAAAAACAGATCCTTCACTTTCATACAAATGTGCAGATTTTGCTTTGTCAGAAATGAGAGTCACACAAAATTACTTTCAAACAGCTCTTTTTCAAAGATGTCTCAGTAGGCATGTTCAGTTTTGTAGCTCATTCATCTCTCGGTCAGTGATTGCACGCTGCTAGAATTTCTTTACATTTTTATTGTGTGCTTTTTTATCACATAGAATAACCTTAGCCTGAGCATATTCAATATCTATCCTTTCTCTAACTTAACAAATTTGAAATCTTTCTGCTATATCTCTCACTTCAATGTTCCCTTAAAAAGTATGACAGTGCAATTTTATGCCTTACATACTCATAGCTTTCAAAATGCCTCACTCCAACACATAGAAAAGAAAAAAAAAGAAAATAAAAACATGATAAATCCCTAAACCTAATGAAAATATTCTAGTCCATACCTAAATGCTTCTAAAACTTGGCAAAAAAAACCCAGCAAAGCAAAACAAAACAATCCCCCAACTTCTGTCAACTAATGACTATGCATACTCAAATGTTCATATTGCTTCCAGATTATACAGTTTGTAGTTTATTGCTCAATAAAATTCAACTAAATAGTTTCAGTTGAAATTGCTCTATATGCTGCCATATCTTGAAGTGTTTTTAAAAAGTGTACCTTTCATGTTGCTGAGTTCTAAATATTTTTCTAAGTAAAAAAATGCTGAAAGAATTAATCACAACCCTTCTCAGGATAATGAGAGAAACAATAAACAAATGAAGGGAAAAGATTAATTATTTTCCTGCTGTAGATAAATGTAACTTATGGAGTTCAAAGGGACATCTTTTACTGTGATTTACTGTGATTTGTGAGATTCTAGACTTTAATAGCTAACAGGGAGAGATTGGTAGAGTCTGTAACAACTAATGATAAAACAATAGTTTTGAAATGTGATAGAGAAAATCCCATTCCTGGAAACCTTCAAGATCAGCTTCGGCAAGTATCTGAGCAACCTGATCTAGCTGAACATGTCCCTTCTTATTGAAAGGAGGTAGTACTGGATGCCCTTAAAAGATCCCTTCCTGCTGAAACTGTTCTATGATTCTATGATTGAAATTATAACAAATACAAATTCAGATTTGAGTACTATGTTATTTTTTCTTTTCAGAAAGTAAAACGGTGTTTAGCCTTACCATGAATATTCTGTGAAGTTTTATGTTGTTCTCTTAAAATTATTTCTCCTCACTTAGAATTTGCATTTTTTCCAGTATTTAAAGCCTGTCATATGTACATAAGTTTTGATATATAAAATGCTTGAATCACTGAAAAAAACCTCAGTTCAGTGATACAATTAAACCCTAAGGTAAGCTTTTCTCATTATACATGTATAGAGCAGTTTGCCATGTTTCCAGTTCTTAAGATTTTCATTTTGAATTCCTTCCCATTATCAACATTTTGTTAATGGGATGTCTATGAGTAAGCATATCTTGGTCAGCGGGCTCTAACTCGAGAGGGGAGCACTAGTTTATTACTGGCAGCTTCTCTTTTGTCTCTATGTCTAAATCAATCAGGCTTTTTTTGTGTTACTTGTCTGGCTACCTAACTTTTAAACTGCTGTCTCAGCTGGTATTCCTACAATTCTGCTTTCTATAGAATCACCAAAATCAAGCAAAATACCTCTTAATGTGCTTTCAATTAAGAATGAGAATAAAGCTATTACATAGGCACATTTAAGTATTAACTACATTTTGAAAGGGTCAAGCCTAAGTGATTTGTAATGTTTTCCTGAATTTTATCTATCCTTTGTGCCGGATTTTATTTGGAATTATAATTTGGGATTATGGATTAATATTCTTTATTTATAATCTGCCTATTATTATTATTTTTCAATCTTCTTTTTCATTTTTTTCTCAAGCTTCCAATTATGTTTCACATGCAAATTCCATCAGCATAGTTTATCTGATCTTTCAGGCTATTACTGAGAGACAGCTCAAGTTACAAAATCATGGCTGACCCACTGCAGATAGCAGAAAAATAAATTAACAATGAAATACGCAGATATCACATAACAGCAACACACATTTGCAACTGTCTTGTTTAACATATAGAGCACATACTGTCATTATATATCATGTTTTAGACGCAAACTTTTTTCCCCTTATATTACTCTATTACCTTGGCCTCTGAAGACTAAATTATACAAGACCTTACATGTTTTTCATATACATTAAAAATATAAAAAAATATTTTGATAAAATGATAGTAAAATACTTAATGAATTATATATATATCAGGGTGATTTTTTATATAAAATAAATTTTGCTTATTATATGCATGTCTTTTTACATTGAACACTTCAAAGATCACAAAGACTGTTCTATGTTCCCCAGAAAGACTGTGAAATAATATGTAGAATTTGTTTAATTGTAGCGTTTCTTAAAGTAGTCTAAAGAAGCATTAGGACTAAGCAAAAGATTATATGTACATAATTAATCTCCAGTTCAGAGATGTGAGAATTTTACTTTTCTAGATGCCATGTTGCAACTTCGTATAAAAGCACTAATTCTGCAGAACCCACTGTTTTCAATGTAATTTTCAAATTGTATTGCAAGTGCTCTTTTACCAACAGAACTGTGCTGTATAGTTATTGTTCCTAAAGGCAGTTCTTGTTCTATTTGGTGGCACAGAGGAGACAATTTTCTATGAATTGGCTACCGCTTTAATGAACAAGGTCTTTTACAACCTAAGTTGCTCCAAATTTTAGTTCATGATCCCAATATTTCTTCTGAAAAGTCTATTTAATAATATTATATGATTGATTACCAGTCACAGTTTTGGATGACTTCCCAGCCATATTTCATACATAACATTTTAACCAGATTTCTCATGGCTGTGCTTAGTTTGATTTTGAAATTTACTCTAGGGATAGACACTTCATAGAGTTCTTGTACAAACTGTTTCTGTATCTGACACCCCCAAAATAATCAACAAACTTTTTATGCGTGTTAAATTGAATTTTGTGTAATTCGGAGTACAACCATTTCCTCTTGTCCTCATTGGACCACTGATAAGAATTTGTCACTGCCTTGCTTGTATCTCCCTCCCCTTTGGTAGGATCTCTCTGACACATCTACTCTCCAAAATGAACAGTCACAGATATCTCAGCCTCTCTTCACATGACAGATGCTCCAGTACCCTTCCTTCCTCTTTGGGGCAGACCAACTGACCAGTTAGCAAAAAGAGCAAAAAGAAGAATGCCCACAGTGCCCATCATCTAAGCCTCCATTTACCACAAGCCTAGAGTTCACTGTGGGCTGCCTACTCTGTGAACCTTTCTTCTGTATGGCAATCCTTGATCTGCCGAAAAAAGCTGATAATTCTCTTTAAATAGCCTTCTTTGTAGCCTGTGCTTCCACTGCACTCCAAAGTAACACTCCCTCCTGCTCCTGCTCCTGCTCCTGCTCCTGCTTTGCTCCTGCTTCTGCTCCTGCTCCTGCTCCTGTTCCTGTTCCTGCTCCTGCTCCTGCTCCTGCTCCTGCCTGTGCAAGAACAGGGATGCATTCACACTTTGAGGTGGATCTAGCTGGACATCCTTTTTCTGCTTTAATTTGAAGTGTTATCCTACAGTTCTTGAAACAAACAACTGGTCCTGAAGACTTCCCTTCCACTGAAGGAAGGCATGTTCACACACTCTCCCACAGATATGTTGTCTCAAGAGAGGAAATATTTTAACACTGACAGCTGCATTTGGTATTCCTTACATGCTTGACAGCCTTTCCTGTCAAGCTGAACTAATCCTCCTTTTGTCTTTCCTTGGGACAGGTTCTTCTGGGACCTGCCAGGTGCCTAAGTGCTTTCTAAGCTGGGAAAAGACTGGATCTGTTTATAAGTCCAATTACCATGCATTGCAGGTTAATTCAGTCACTTAAACAGAAAATCTTCCTCCATTTGTCTCCCAAACTTGGAACATTAGGTTTCTGCTGGATCATGTGAATTTGCAAGGCACATCTGTGCTAAATTTGATGCCCTTCAAAAAACAAAGTCATGCTAATAACCAAAGCCTGTCAGTAGCAGTTGGTTTCTGAAATATCTTGAACTCTTAATCTTACATAAATTTGCATTATTTAGAATAGGCATAAAAACTTTTTAATGCAAACTGTGAAAATAAACAAAATAGATTATTTTTCCCCCTGATGAAATACAGTATTCTAACATAACCCTGGTGTTCACAATACAATTTTCAGCAGACTGACTTTTCAAGTGAGAGACTCAGCTCAGGAACAGTAGAACTATCTGAGTAAAACTATTTCTCTTCATTGATTAAAGAGGGTGACTGTTTTTTGGCTCATATTGTTGACTCAGTTGCTCAAAGCACAATCAAACTTGTGTCCAAATGTCCAATTTTAACTTTTTTTTAAATGTTCTGTAAATTACCTCTGTAGACTGAAAATAATTTTATTCCTTTTAGAAATTGACTTGCAGTAACTGAGGAAAATAGATGGAGAACCTAAACTCAAGTTGCTACATAGGGCTTGCAAAGATACAGGTAACATTTGAGCAGTGTGCATTCAATAAAGGTTTGTTTAAATAAATGAACATGTTCTAAAGTGGTGAAGTTTTAGATAATTTTATGTATAATTATATTCTTGAAGATGTCTAGAATTGAGTATAACAAAGGAGCATACTATTAAAATGAAATTTTAGTTTTGATCATGCTAGTGAACTTTGTTCTTGTGTGATAATAGACATGGCCATGACTTCATAAACATTAATATTTTTATTTATATTTTTAGAAAGTCCATCTTTGTTCAGCAGTGTTTTGTGAATTTTTTGGCATATTTATGCATTCATAAACATATTTTCTCAGAGTACTTTAATAACAAGAAGCTGTTGTAATGCTTCTTCTAATAACTCAGACTTTCAAAGGCTTTTTTATTTTTAAATTTTATTAAATACAGTAGTTAGGATAAAGAATTTGTGTACAATTTACACAAGTAATTTGTGTAAAAATCCAGTGAACCATTACTCTGCAATTTTTCCAATTATTTCTAGAATATTTAGTAAAATTTTTGTATTCCTCATAGTTAGAAGTCGCCCAAAGGAAAAATAACAAAATGAATAATTTAGTTACTATGCTTATATGTTGTTTTGGATACAGATACCGTAAGTGTCACATTCCATTTCCAGCATAGGGAGAAATTCCAAAACTTTAAACTGTTCTGAAATGTTAGTTTGTTCATACTGCTGGATTTGCTCATTTTTGTTTGAACTGCTGGAAATTAACAGCTAAATATTTAACTTTGAAGTGAATTATTGGTAGCCATTTGCAGACTGAAGTACATGACATACTGGTAAACACACACAGAAAAAAATACATTTAATATTTAAGAAGAGTCTTTTTTGATTGGCAACTATGTATAGTGTACACTTTGAAAAAAAATTATTTATTGGTACAAAATCATTAATTTAACAGTACTTTAGTTATGAGTTAAAGTCCTCAAAAAAGGACTATTGTTTGAATCAATACATTGTGAGATACCAATACATATAGTGAAAAAAAGATGAAAAAAATCAATACAAATCCACAAATATAATATAATAGTAATAAGGTACTTATATACAACATATTTAATTTCTTAGTTTATACAACTTTTATATACTATTCAAGCATGTATGCAGTAATGGAAAGAGAGGAAGAGGAAAGGACAAGAGAAGAAAGTGAAAAACACTGCAATAAGTATAAAATGTCATTGCCATAAAAAAAAAGCTGCTTGATATGATGTTCTTAATTTTCTTCACAGATTTCAAGTACGGTTTATCCATCAATAAGTAAAGCATTTTGAGAACTGCAGAATACAAAAGGGTTGTTCTGACAAGAAGAGAAAGAAAAGGCAAGAAAACATTAATTTCATTGTTACCCATTAATTATCTGTCTCTCTTTGATAGTTGATATGATCTGGATTAAAATTTAAGTTTAAATGTTAGTTGTTTAAATGTGAACAAAGCTGTTATTTGTTTTAATAGACACATTCTGTATATAAAAATAAGTTTGAAAAAGTTGACAAACGGAATATAATTTTCCCAAAATGTGTATTTTATGTGAGCATCAGCCAGAGGAAGATTTTGTGTTGGAGAGTCCAAAAGCAAATACCATAATGACTACTTCTGCTCTGTAACCTACTTGTTCATTTTTTATGTTTTTATTTCTTAATTAAGATAAATTTAAGAAAGGTTTATTTTATTTTAAATTCATTTTGCACAATAAGGAGGGGTATTTTTTATCAGTTTACTTATTTTTACATCGTAGCATGTGACTACATAAAGACTACATGTATGGTTACATAGAATTATTAATCACAGGTAACTCTAGCCAAAAATAAGGTTTTCAAAAAGAGAACAAAAGANAGCCAAAAATAAGGTTTTCAAAAAGAGTACAAAAGAGGAAGGAATAAAAAGAGCAACCTAAAGTTGACTTCTAAATGGTGACCTTTATAAAATTGCAAACCCCATAGAATTAAAGAATGTGTCAAAATATTGATTTGATTGTTAACTTAAGATCTTCCTTCTATTTTTCTTCAAATAACAGAAAAGTGTGAAGACTAAACATTAAATGAACTCTGGCATTAAATAACATCTAATAAAAAGTTTAAGGTCTGTTTAGTTTCTCCCCTAATCCATTAGCCATAACTCAATTAGGTAAGTAACAGAGGCACCTCAATGCCTGAAGGCTAATGACCCATGTTGGAGAAGATGAAACAGGGAAACCTTATAAAAATGGTTGTTTAGCAAAAGATTCTGAAAATATGAAACCTATAATAGAAGTAGAAATAAAAGTTAGCTTTGAGATTTAGGATACTGTGTTAGTTACTATATAACCAAAAAGAAATGGCCCAGGCAGCCGAAGGAGAATCCTCTAGATTGAGCAATACCCTTCTGCTGATGGTGAATCCAAAGGTCTAAGGAGTAAGAGAAGAATCTGAAGAGTACCTTTTGGAGTTTAAAATGTAGCATAGCATGGTAAAATAGTGATTCTTATAGGCTATATGTAAATCCTATAGAATGTGTGTCATGTACTGGTAGAAGTCTCCACCTTGAGCCTTTTTTATTCCTACAGACCTTCATGTACTTCAAGGCAGATGCTACAAGCTGGGACTGACCAGTCCTCTTGACTCCAGCCAGATCCCAGCTGGCACTTACTCCTTGCAGTACTTACACACATGCAGAAGAGAGTGTGTGATTATGGAGAAATAGTTAGGATTAAATAGAAGAGGACAGACTGTGCTGATCAGGTGTGAGGCTCAGCCAGAGAAGCCTACTGACTGTCCCCATTTTATATGTGAATACATCTTTCTGTCTGTTCCCTCTTTGCTCCTTACAAATTTCCTTCCACTGCACATTTCTTTATTAGTTTGCACAGACATCACTGTAGAATCCCAGCTCCTTGTGTGTCTTCAGTTGCCACTTTTTAGCTGCAAAATGCAGGTGATTCTCTCCAGACCTGGGTCTGGAGTTTTTAATAGCCTGTCAAGCACTATGACTGACAAGGTTTATTTCTTGCTATTGTCTCCATTATTGTTTGCCTGTAAGGCCTGTGTCTCTGTATGTTTTTTATGTTACCTTCTTCTTTCCTTTATTATCACAATTGACAAGGTCTTTAATAAGATGATCTTCAGGGAGCAGACCTGCTCTCCTTCTGCATATTCTTACAAAGACCTGAAAGGGTAAAACCTTGCACAACATGGTCTGATCTCATAGCTGAATTTGCACTGAACAGTAGACTGGCCTAGTGGCCTTCTCAAGTGCCTTCTGAGTTACAAGAGTTATTCCCTACTTTTCTATAAGGGCATTCAGAGGATGATGCTAATTTATAGATTGTGTTCAGGCTGGTAATATCTATTTAGCAACATCTGAGGGAAGACCTTTATTAAACTCTGTAACATTACATGCTATGTATCTGACTGTCTCCAAGACCTCAGATAGGAGTATATTTTGATAAGTATTAGAATTGTTTTTTTCTCTATCTCAAGAGTAATACTTCCATTGCTATCTGTCTACACTGGATAATGTTTAAATGTAACCAAAAAAGAAGAAATACTGGCATACTGAAATTGACACTTGTAAAAATTGTTCCTGCAGCTCAGGACAGATGCAATCCCCTGGAGTTATTTCTTAATATAACTCTAGTCTTTCCATGTTGTTACTCCCCATATATATATGTATAAGCCATTTTAATGCATTAATCAACAATATTTGGAATATAATATTTCAATACAGCCATGAGATTTTCATGCTGAGGAAGGCGCATTTGTTGTCAGGATGAATACCTTGTACCATGTTTACAGGGCAAGGTATTGCTAGCAGGAGGTGTTTGTAATGTAGAGGTGACTCCCGTGAGAAACTGCCAGAAGCTGTTCCCCTGTCAGCCAGTTCCAGACAGCTACAAGGCAGACCCACTGCTAGACAAAGCTGAGCCAGCTAGCAACATCAATAATGCCTCCGAGATAACACATTTTTTAAAAAGTAAAAAATGCTTCACAGCAGCTGGGAGAGAGATTTCAGAAAATGTTAGAAAAACAGCTCTGCATATATCAAGGTCAGAGTAGAAGAAGGGAAAAAGGCTCTGTAGGAGGCAGACCACCAGCAGGAGAAGAGCATGAGGAGGAAGAATCACAGAAATGAAGTGTTATGAAATGAACACAACCCTTATTTCCCATTCCCATGCTCTGCCTGGGAGGCGGGAGGGAAAGACAAGATTTGGGAATGAAGTTAAGCCTAAGAAGGGAGAGGTAAGGGAAAAGTGGTTTCAGCTTTTTTCTTATTTTTCACAATCCAATTCTGCTACAATTAAATGGCAATCAATGGAATTGAATTTCCCTAGCTGAGTCTATTTTGCCATGAGGATAGATGGTAAGCCATTTCCCTGTCCTTACTTCAGCCTGTGGGCTTTTTGTCCTATTTTTCCCCATCTGACCTGCTGCTGGAGGGAAAAAGAATTGTTTGGTAGGCATCTGGCAGTCATTTGAGGCCAACCCACTACATTTGTTTAAACTACTGTTTAAATAAATATAAGTTTCCAGAGACTAGTAAGACCTACTTGTGCAATTTCAGAAGCTTCAGTACCATGGGATAAAAGAGAGTTACTGCCCAATGATGTGAGTCTCATTCAGATTTGAAAAACTTCTTTCTTTCCTGAATTAAATTTTTTCTCTTAAATTTACAGACCTAGGTTCATATATACATTAAAATATTTTGTATATCTCCTCAGAAATGTAAGCTGAGATATCCAGTGTGAAAAATATAGGGAAATAGTAAGAGGTGAAAGGGGATATCTAAGAATACAATGGAAGTAAATGTAAAGGAATATTTGTGGATGTCAGTCTGAGCTTTTAATTTGTCTGATATTTGCAACAAAGTCGGTAAAATTGCAGAGTTACTGCTCCACTTGTGATTATGATTTTCATCATATTTTTCATCTGAAAATACTGCTGATGGCTGTTTTGAATCATTTCTTTCTTCTTTTTCCTTTATTTTCTTACTAAAACCCACATATATGCTCTTCAAACTAATTTAATATCAACAGTTTTAGGCTTCTGAAAAAATATCTTTAATATCAAAGCTAGAGCTTTTCATAATATGGAAGGGATATAACAATTTTAGTTCTAATATATCATCAACACAGTTCTAGAATAACACTTTATAAGCACTTGTGTAATTTGGGGCTGGTGTATATTTGGTGTGTATATATGGTGTGTAAATACTACTGTATTTACAGATTAGCTTTGTAGGTGACAGATTTATCACAACTCCCAAAAAAAGTCTGGGAGAATCATCACATAAAATCATCAGCATTTGTTCAGCCCTTGAAAAACTCAGCCACAATGCAGAAAATTCAAAATAATGCATGTAACAGCCATTTTTATTGAACAACAGTGGAAACTCAACAGAAGGATCTCATTTAAATGTGCTTGTAAATGGCATTAAGAAAAACAAAGTGTGAAGTATAGTCAAATACAAACCAATGCTGGCACAAATATTTCCTTTATATCCATTACATTTTTCTCTATGCTGACCACAAATGGACAAATTTGAAGTGACGTTTGTTTTAGGTATTGGAGATCAACAGAAAAAAACAGTGTTTCATGGGACTTCATGCTGTGAATCTTTCTTCCCTAATGAATGATCATTTGTCTCCACAGACAGCTAAAACCTTAGAGATATAATGTGAAGTACAGAGAAATTAGTTGAAAAAAAACACACCAGGATTTCTCCAAGTGTTTCCCATTAATAACAGCTCAGCATTTTCTGACTTATCCTTGATCCCTCTGTCCTGCCAATGCCATTCAATACTGATCCTTAGTTTACTTGACCTGGCAGTAACATAGTCCCATGAGTGTAGTCTTCACTTCTTAAAATGCTCCTCTAAAGTGCAATCTCTAACAAGCAGAACGAAGAATTGGATTCTCAGATACTCTAGGAGAATAAAAAATAGCTGTCCTTTGGAAGACAGTGATAAGCAGATGGAAAATGCAGCTTGAGAGTTCTGTTACCTTGGAACATTTCACTGCATGTTCTCAACAGGTGGTAAAGGGAATGAGTTAATTAGCAGAAATAATCAGCATGCATTTTATTTAGTAATGCCGATCAGTAAGTTTCAGGTGTAATATGCTCCCATTATGAGAGACACATGAAAAATGTACCTTCTCCTGCAAAAACAAGAATTTCAGAAATGTTCTTCATGGGACTACATTTATTCTAACTGAAATCATGTGGATCCTACATTTTATTTCAAAGACAGCAAGTGAACAAGCATGTATATTTGCCCATTGTTGAATTTATATCAATAAACTAATATAAAGGTGACAAACAAGATTTATATTTTTTGCAACATCTTTATCTGTAAGGATAATTTGAGGGGTTTTTTTTTAGCTAGGTAAGAATCTAAATCTAAATCACAAATCTAAAAACATTTTTACACATGTGGAAATTTCACACAATACTCTGGACATTCTGGCACCATCAAACATGTCTCCTACACAAAAAAATCTGCATGTGGAGCATATTCTCATTTTCACAGTTTGAGATCTAAATAATTTTGGTAGGATTTTTTGAATGGACTTCAGCTTAGCCTCTTTTTGGAAATTAGCACATGGAATTGAACTCAAGTGTTCCTCCAAACAGCCCAGCATTGCTCTCCATATCTTTCTGTTGCAATCTTATTGTTTCTTAAACAATGTCTATTTGTGGTATACAATTTCCTTAGGCATTGTTATATCTGTTCAACATTTAAATTCCCATTATTTTCTTCACATCAGCCAAACAATGTTGGCACGTGTCTTCTCCCTTTATGTCCCTGAAATGCAATAAGCTTTATTCGATTCCTGTATGGATATGATTCTAAACTTCAAGAGAAGAAAATGAACGAATCAATACATGCACCGTAATATTTATAGAGAGCTGAGAAGATGGAAAAAAATAACACACTCTGTGAAGTCTATCTCAATTCCTGCTACTGCTGAGTGCTTTAAACCTCCATGATCTTGCAGGAAGAAAGACTAATGAAAACAAAAGTCTAAGGAATAATCAGTATAGGAGACATGACATCAATAAAATCATTCTGCACTAAGTTCTGTGATAGTAGTCTGAGATGAGCTTTGTTGATAGAAAGACACTACTTTACAATTCATATTATTTTTAATATTTACCCCAAACTCAATTGTCCCTCTTAGGTCACAATGGGAACTTTTAATGACAGAGAGATTTAAAATGGCTAATGAATTTCTTGTATAAATTGTCTATGACTTCTCAATAGGTTGTCACTTTTGTCTGAGCCTTATACTGCTGTTCAGGCAGCGTGAGTTGAAAAATATGACTTTGGAGAAAAAGGGAAAAATCTGCTCACTTGGGCGATAGTTACATTTATTTCTGTGACATAAACCAAAGCCATTGCTGAAGTACTCAGGCCAACACATCTCTCTGTAGTTTTTCTTTGTTTCTAGTTGGTCCTATTCCACTGGGAGAAAAAGAAATAAAAATCCACTGAGTTCTATTATCTTATTAATTTTGCAGTCCTACAGATGTTAGTACTGATATTGAGAACTAACATATGAAAATAGAAGGGAAGAATGGAAAATCCCTTTTGTGGTAACACAGACATAGGCTAGATGAATGTGATAAGCTAGGTGGGAACTTCCACTTCCAAACATCCTTTCTCATCTTGTATTGAATATGTCTGAGACTTAAGAGTACCAAAGTAAGATCAGAGCAAATACAGGTAAAAGATTTACCTCCCTCTCAAATCTGTGATCCATAAAATATTCCCACACTCATAAGCAGAGAGCAAGCACATAGTTGTCTTAGAAGAAGGCATGTCACAGTAGAACCAAGCTCTTTTTTTTCCTGAAAATTCAAACCTTTGAAACCATAAGTCTTTAACAGAGTGCAGTCAACCACGGCATTTTTCTCATCAGATTTTGCAGGAGTGCAGAAAAGGCAGGCAGTAACTGCTGAGGACAGCATAAAACAGCTCAGCAATAGTGAGGTACCACAAGGTCTAGATAGAACGGCAGGAGGTGGTTTGTTGCCTTCAGGAGTTAGGTGGAAGATCACGTGTGTCATCAAATGAAGGAGTTACAGAAGAACTTCAGCAGCCTGTAGAACACAAGAGATCACCAGAAAGAAATCTGGATCTTCTCAGAGACCCTGCAGTTATAAGAGGAGTCTAAACTCCCAGCTCTGCTGAATAAGGAGTAGTAGAGTCTGTGCTTTTGAGGATGGATAATGGACTTTCCTGTCATGGTAAAGGCTAGAAGCTCATGACTTAATATTGCAAGCTGTTCCATTTATAGATTTGCAACTGTAGAAGAGTTTTAGTGTCCTGGAAGCAGGGCTGGGAGCTTTGCCCAATGAAACACTGAGCCTGAACCGTACATCAACATTAAGAAATAGCCTCATGTTTGTAGGCCTGATTATACTTGGAAATTGAGCCAGCTTGATAATCAGCTGGAGAAAAAACATACCAGGGCACAAGCAATCAAGGAGATTTCTTGAGTGCATATTCGACAACTTCCTGACAACACTGGCAGACAGCCAGTGAGGGGAGTCTGGGCTGCTGGACCTCACACAAACAAGGAAGACAGTTGTGAATATGAAGGCTGGAGGTAGGTTGTATTGCAACTACCATGAGGTGGTTCTGTTGAGAATCCAGATGGAAGGGAGCAAGGCAAAAAGCAGGATCATAACCATGTACTTAGGTGTATAATTCAGATGTCAATACTGGGGTCAGTACCATGTAATATTTTCTTTAGGGATTAGATTCTGGGATTGAGTGCATGCTCAGCACTCCAGATGATATAAAGACCGCAAGAGTACTCGATACACCAGATGGTTATGCTGAGCTTCTGAGGGATTCAACAAGTTAGTGAAATTGGCCAGTAGCAACTTCATTAAGTACATAAAAGGGAATTGCAAATTCCTGCAGCAGGAGAGAAATAATACCCATGCAGCAGCATATGTTCAGGGCTCTGACTAGAAGTAGCTCCAAAGAGAAGAATCCGAGGGTCTTGGTACACAATGAGCTAACCAGAGGTCACCTTTACTGAAGGTCACCTCTGTGTCCTTGCAGAAAGAAATGTCAAAAGCCTCTTTGGCTATACTAGGAAAAGTATTGGCAGGAAGTAAAGATGTTTTCTCCCCTCAGAGCTGATGAAAGACATCTTGAATTCTGTACCATTTTCTGAGCTCTCCAGCACAGAAGAGGCATAGAGCTGCTGCAATTAGTTCAGCAAAGGGTGGTCACAAAGACAATTAAGAAGTTTGAGCATCTTTCATATAAGGACAGACAGCTGGGATTGTTCAGTCTGGAGAAGAGAAGGCTCAGGGTTTGATCTTACTAGTTTGCATAAATACTGGAAGGGAGAGTATAAAGATGGGACTAGACTCCTCTTCAAAATATCTAGTGACAGGACCTCATAAGAAAAATACTTTTTTTACTTCAAATAGTGTCTTGAAATGAACTGCTTCTGGAAGAAATGGCCCAGAAAGATTTAGGGTCATTATACTTGGAGGACTTCAAACCATGGCCCTGGGCAACCTGCTCTAGGTGACCTAGAGTGAACAGAGTGTTTGCACTAGATGATCTCTAAAAGTTTATTCCAGTATTATCCATTCTGCGATTCTGTTATTTGTGATTATTCCACAAGTATAGGTAACTTACTTTAAAAAGAAAAAAAAAGAGAGGCAAAAAAATAAGAGTGAAAAGGATGACAGAGCCTTGTGATGTAAATCTCAGAAATCCAAACTATGCTGTGAAAAATAATCATTAAAATAGTCTTGAATTTACTGAAATGTGCAAGTTTCAGTTTCCTAGTCATCAGGGATCTTAGGCTATGGTGGGATGTTGTTTTTCAGTGCAACTGTGCAATCTGTTAAATTCTGCATCGGTCAACAAAATGCAGATATCTCTGAAATCTTAGCATATCTCAAAGCAGTATCAGGCATCTGTGTTTAGACACCTTAAATTCTTTCACAAATACAAATGCTTGGAAGGATTTTTTTATTAATTATGAATAGAAAACAAGAGTTGGTATCCATTTGGCTGTGTTAGTTTTTTTATTTATCCATATCAGAAATAGGTATTACTAAATATGATCTCTATGAATGCTAGGAGCAAAGGAACTCCCATCCTCATATTTTATTTTTATCTCAGCAAACTCTTAAAACATCTTGAAGGATTATAACAGGTTCTACAGGAATAGTAAAGTTCTTCTACATAATTTATAAAGCCTGTAGCAGAGTCAATCTTTTGGTTACTGACATCATTCAGATACAAAGTTTCTCCATAAATTATTGGAATTTTTTGCAATTGTGGAATTTTATATTCTATGTGATGTGTGATATCACATGTGATAAAATGAAACATGAGTTTTATAAGGCACAAAAAAATTACTTTTAAAGTGGTGACAAAAGCAGACTAATGAGATGAAAATTACTTTGATAAAGAAAAAATATTGACCAAAGAACAACGAGAGAAAGAATAACAAAATGTCAAAAATCTTTTCTGTCTGAAAACATATACTGCAATGATAAGCTTTAGAGAAAGCAGTGCTATTTAAAGTAACCTTAAAGTATTGCTTCAAAAAGATTGGAGCTCTGAGCCTTAACCAAGGTTTAATAGACTAGAAGGAACATTGACCCAGAAGAGACTATTACTAGCTTTGGTTTTTTTTTAGAAACTCTCTTAAAATTCTGAATTATGTTTGGATTTTAAGGGTCATCTTCAGCATAGCGAGTTCTTGATTTAGGAAACTACTGTAATTGAATCACCCATTGTGACTTTCCTTCAGGCAAACTTAATCTTTTTTGGAGTACAAGAGGAAGGAAAAACGTCAAGATTCCACTTGAGAGACAGGGATATTAGTGTCTTGAGTGGTTCTTTGAAGAATGATGGGTAAAGTTTAATGCCTTTGACTTCTTTGTCATGATGCTTTATAAACCCCATTGAGGTGAAATGGATTAAATACCAGTAATTAGCTGGTACTAAAGTTAGGACCCATTACAATTTAGACATTTATAATCTTAATATAATCAATAGTTAACTATGTTCTGTTAATTGAAATAATTTTGGCAGAAGATAGCAAATTTGTTACATTCTCTTAAAAGAAACCTGTCAATTTTCAGAAAATTGCAAATCGAAGACTCTGTCCCTTCTACAATTGCATCTGATCATATCTAATATCAAGTAATTCCATGGAAATTAAGTGCAAACCGAAATTTTCTCAGTGCAGCTCAGGAGGATGACACAGAATATTTTATAAAGGAGATTCTCATGTTTGCCCTCCACAATCCACATCAATAACTTTTCATCAAAATAAATTAATCAATTTCATCAATTTTTACTAATTACAGAAAAAATCCATAACTATGAAACCTGATCACACTATTAGTTGACACTATTAGTAGACACTATTAGTTACTCTAATGTTTATATAAAATAATATCTATATCTTCAGTGAAATGGTCTGTAATTTAAATAAATGTTGAAATAGAAGTTTAGCCCTTTAATAAGCATTTGTCCAAAATTCAGATTTTACAAGGTCTTTCAAATATTTGTAACAATGAAAACAGAATAAATATTATAATATTAATCTTCTTATTTTCTTCCCTATCTCTATTTTAGTAAATACTTCATGGAACTACATCTGAAATATGAAAAATAAGTATCTTTGAAATAACAGTAAAATAATACAGCTGCATATTTTTTTTTAAAAGCAGCTAGTGTTGATATTCCACTTTGCTTTAATCATACATCTTTGCTTATAATCATATACAGGCATAACAAAATCACACCTTCATAAATAAAGGTTTTACACAAAAACTTAAACTATTTTTGGAGAAATTAGATTTAAGTAAGAGAAATCTCATAGGATTTTGTCCTATATCAGGATGATTATTCTTTAAAATGCTTTTTAATGGGTCTTTCTTTCAAGTTTTCCACCTAATATTATAGAAATATGAACCATTTATTTATGACCTACCTTTTTTCATGTTTATTTTCATGTGTGAGGTATGATATATCATATATATGAGTACTTTTACATTCCATAATTGTTTTGAAAATCATTATGCTTATTCTGAATAAACAAGCTTCAGGTTTTTGAGATCATGTAGCCATGTTAGAGTGTAATTGCATGGTCCAGCTAACAGAGACTACTTCTTTAACTGTGCTACTCGTGTTAGGCAGTACATGAACGAGCTCAGCTGGAGCTACTCTCAGCCTCTGGCATGACACTTCACTTTTTAACAGAGATATTTTGGGTGGTATTCTAAGCAAATGTAGACAACTACAATGTATATTAATCACCACAGTCTTTCCTGTAAATGGAGAAAAACAGCTACTTGTGTAAGACAGTTAATCTTGCCCTAAAATAGATGCCTAAATTAGGTTAGATGAATAGTACTCTGAGAGAGACCATTTCTCTCAGCTGAAAGACTGACTGACAGTCACTAATGAAGTCTAGGGAGAGCAGTGTAAATGCAATGTTTGTGTTGTGTAGTGCTAGGCTGGTTGAGGTGTGTCCTATGTATTTTGTGAGTATTTATATGTAGTATATTTGTAGTATATTATATCTTTTGTAGCATTGAGAACTACCTTTGTACCAGGAAACACTTAAAACAGATACTTAATTAATTGTATAAATATTCATGTTTGTTTTTGAAGGGCTGCTCATTTGCTTGAAATTCCATGCTAATATGAACAAGTAATTCACAGCAATTCCATAAATAGATCCACTTTAATATTTACAGCAATGAATTGAACTACTAGTACAACAGTGGATGCCACTTTATAATGAAAGTATAAAGTGTATTGTTACAATGAAATAAAGGCAGATCTCACTCGTCATTGATGTCAAAGATGGATTATTTCTTGTTACCTACATCATAATAGCTGTATTTTGATATATAGCAATCTCTTTTGACATTCAGAATTTCTGATTCACCCCATAACTTGTTGTCAAACATGTAAAGAAGCACAACTAACAGAGAAAGTAGTTATCAGCATTTTCCCATTATAAATGAAGAGATTTCCAATGAAATATGGAAGGCCAACCTCCAGATACTGTAGGAAAAATATTTAAATTCCATATTTTAAGATATAATATATATTAATTGATCCAGAAATAAATGTGTGAAGTTGCAGACTGTTTGGGAAAAAAAAAGAAATAGAAAACTGTAAGTAGATTAAATTATTCAAAGCAGAAAACAAGAAAGCATAACAAAAAAACACTAGTGACTAGAGATTCAGTGATGACAAGGGGAACCATCAGAGACTCAAATATGATATTTTCTGAAATATGTGTGAAATAATAACATTCTTCAAATTTTTTTACATTATTTTCACATGTAAAATATTAAAAAGTATCAAATTAACAAAGCACCATGATTACAATCTTCTCCTTGAAGAACAAGTAGAGCAGAGAAGAATTGGAGCCTTGTTTTTCTGAATATGATGTGGCCCCAGCCCAGGTCCATTTGCCATTTTGCCTTTGTCTGAGAAACCGTGCCGGGCACTGTCTTTGGGAGGTGTTTATGTTTGTTTAGTGGTGAATACATTTTTGTGGGTAAAGCACTCTGTATCTTTTATACATTCTTTTATTAATATTGTTGTGGTTATTGCAATTTTTCACTTAACTGTGATTTAAACATAATCTCTTCTAGTGTTTCTGCATTATCAAAAGGGGCAGGGGAACAAAAGAGCAGCTTGAATGGGTTTAATTTTCAGCAAGGTCTTAATCCAACACACCTGCATTCTATAAGATGAGGTGCATTCACATCTTCCGTATAGGCCCATTGGAATAATAATTAATACTCATTGATTTGTAATGCAAGGTGCTATAACCTCTGAACATTGAAACAAATGATAAAGAAAAGCTACATCTGTAATTTTCCTTTCTGAGCAATATTTATATCCAGAACAAGATCTTTATTTCATCATACTTGTTTCAAAATATTGCTAACCCTAGAGGCAAATGGAAGGAAATATGATTTGCCCTGTGTCACTGTCTAGAGGCTGAAATACCATTAATACAATCAGTCAGCTGTGTCAAAAAGATAATTAATGTAGAAAATTTTGATTTTCATATTTCTGTGTTGATATCTCTTTTCATTGCAAGATAAAGGCTGAGAAAATATACTGACAATATAAAATTTATATGGACAACAACTTTTTTACATGTATGAATTAAAGATAATTTCATTATCCCTACTTAATGCACTGAGTTTGCAAATTGTTTGATGTACATTCAATGTAAATATTACCCAAAACACACAAAATTGTTCCAGCTCTCACACCAGCTTTTATTAACATTCACCAGCATTTTGGAAGCAGTGTTAGCACTGAGCTTACTGTAAGTCATGTTCTTTTATTATTATTTTGATCCAAAGATAGACACTCCCCCTTCCCTTAACAAAATATCTCAGCTTCACCTAAAGTTTCTAAAATGACATACATAGATCCTTTCCCTTTAAATCCAATATATTCAGAATAACAAGTTCAGAGTTTGTTTGGTGTCTGTGTTCAGGCAGTTATTTTGTGATGATGATATTTAATGATATGGCCTAAAAGAATCGGAAAATACTCCAAATCTATTGCTAACTTTATAAATATCACGTTTTGTGGATTTCCTGGTTTCACTGCCAACTATTTAATGTTACCATCCTGCTTTTAATGAGCATTGGACCTAAATCCTTGTATCAATATGCACCATATTTCTCAAGTGTGACATAGCAGTAGCAGTCACAGTAGCATTAATGAAATTGGGAAACTTTGTACTTCCAGGAAAGAACCTTAACTGAGTTTGTTTTAGAGCTTGATACAAGGCCTGAGGCTTGAAATCTGTAGAATAATTCCCCTCAGTCAATGTTTCTGTCTCAACATGTATGTAAGCATTATTTATAGTAGCTAATATCATGGGGGACAGTGAACATTATTCCTATAACGTTTATTGTCTTGGAATATTTTATTTAGACATCAATGTGATTTTCAAAATTGGTGTATACATTAAAAAGATTTAAATTGGAAATTCTCAAATATCTTTTCCACCTACAGATACACATCAAATATTACATTACTGAATAAATTTTAAAAATGGCACCTGACAATATCTCCACAAGAACACTTTTTGAAAGCTATTTAATTAAAATATGATTGGACATTTTCTAAACCAATTTTTTGAAGTTCTTTTTCTAAATCACTGGAACACTATTGAATGTAATCTGTGGTAGACTGAAAGGATTACTAGCTTGAAAAGTTTCGTGCATGTGTGTGGGAGAAGATTCAAGGTCAGGCCTTGCTCTGGTGAGGTGATGCTCTGCCCTGCACACCCCACACCCCCAGACCTGTGCCCCAGCCCTGCAGTGACCACCAGTCCCTGGCACACCAGAGGCAACGCTCCACACCTGCCTCTGGAGCTCCCATCCCAGCTCCTGAGAGGCCAAATGATCAGAATTCCCACCTGGGGGAAGGGCCCAGGAAAGCCAAGGGTACTGAAGCCAGGAGATGCAGCAAGAACATGTCTTGACCCTACTACCTCTTGGAATTTCTATCAGCTGAACACCTCTGGAAACAGATGTGGTAGATATATTTCTTTTTTTCTATGTTGTTCTGTCTTTTTTTATCTTCTTTTAATTCTCTCTTGAAGTTTTGAGTAACTGAAAATTGGATGGGCTTAGCGTTTGCTAAGTTGAATGGGCCAAGTTAATACTTCGTGAAATGTTTTATGTTGACTGAATGCTGCTCTAAACTTTTGCCAAAGCTCTCTGATTTTTCTGGAAGAGTTCTTTTTGTTGTTTTGAGCTCTTAAGAATATTGTGTCAGTATTTCTCCCATGTGTGTAACTCTGAGTGCGTGAAAAATTATAAGACCTTTTAAGAGTCTTGTCTAGTGAGGTTTTTTGGGGCCTTAAAGTTATGGAAAGTTATTGGGGCCTCCTTAATGGAAAAAAAAATACTGCTCTAATGACATTTTGAGGCACTTCACATATGGACTCCATTTTTGGAGGGGAGAGGAAGTAGTTTAAATATATTTATTACCTATGTTCTTCTATAAATAGACTAAAATAATGAGACTCTTCTATTATCTCTCCACCTTTTCATTATCTAGATCTCTGCTCATGTATGAGTAAAAGGAACACGACAGAAATGTAATTTTATGTTGATATTCCCACAAAATTCTAGATCTAATTTTTTTCTTCTGATTTTTATATGGCTGTGTGGAACTGTTATCCAAATGACATTTATTCATTATTTTTCAATCTATATTAAGCAGAAATAATGATTCTCAGTGGAAAATAACATTAAGAGTGGGCATACCACAGTTTTTGTGAGACAGATATATTCCATATTGTGCTATAAATTTTAATCAAGTCGTCTATAAGGTAGCTATAACTACTTGAATTGCAATGAAACATCATAAAAATAATGCTTAAGTCATCTCATAAGAGGACTTTCTTGTGTTTTACTAACTATTTAGAACAGCTTTTTTTGCATTGTGCCTCTTATGAACTAACAGGTTTTAATTATGTAGATGTAAACATCATTGATTGCACCTACTCCCTCTTGCATACCCTGTTTTTCTTTCCCAACAAGTGAAATTCGGTTCCTTTTAACTTAATATTGACTTGCCTTTCCATGCATTGACAGGAATGTTTCCATTAGATACTCTCACAGTTTTTATATTTAGTAGCTGAAAAGCAGAGCAGTAGATTAGCTTCAGCTGTGAAATTCACTATTTCCATATGGAGCACTCACTGCTCTATTTGCTCAAAGCAAAACTCATTGAAGAATTAAGGTGCCTGTTAAGTTCAGCGCTGTAACACACGGGGCTTAAGTTCCAAGACAGAGTTAAGAACTGAAAATTATGAATAAAATACTGTAGGTTCATAAACGTTCTGAGAAAATCTAATACATGATAAAAATCTTACACAGGATGAAAAATTGCTAACAAGGAAATCTATGTGCCCAAAACATTTCTTATGTTCAGAATTGCTAGTATTCTTGAGTACTTGAAGTTGAGATGAAAGAGCTTTCAGTAGCTGGAAAATACAGTGAATATCTTTTAACAGTTTACATCTTGAAGTAAAAAAGATCACTCTTGTAATCTACATTTCTTGGTATTTTGAACCAGAGAATAGTTATTTTCCTTTCTCAGAAATGTTGTCTATTAATGAAAAAAAATCTTCAAATCTGACATCTGAAGCCTCTCTAAACTCTGTTTGCTATTCCATTAGAAAAAAAAATAAGGCCAAAACAGTCATCTCAAACAAACATTTTCTGTTTGTTTTAACAAACTACTACTACCTCTAGTAGTTTGGAACTACTAGATGTTCTGTGCTGTTGCATAAAATAAAGTTTCTTAATATCTAATTCCAAGAAGTTTATAAGTCAATTGTGTAACTTTTACTGGTGTTATGTAGCCATGGCTATGATAAAGTTGCATTCTGTGTCCTGCAAAAGAGAAATCACAGGAAAAAAAGTTCTGCCCTCAGGGAATAGTCATTTAGTAATTTATTTCACAAGGTGAGACTTCCTTTCCCTTCTTTTTAATGCATGCAAATTTTTGCCTATTTGTTGTGACTGCAGTAAAAAACTGAAAAAGTCAAACAATGCAAGAGCAACACATCCAGCTCCAGGCTGAATTTTGTACCTCCCTGAATACTCTTTCTCCACATTAACCAACACCCTGAGAATAATAAGCTGTTCAATGAAATTGCTATGAAGTGCTCTCCTGGCTTCCACTTTTGCCATACTCCCTCATAAACGACATCAACACTTATGACTTTGTGGTAGCTGTAGTGAATCCTGAAGGGATGTAGGAGTATATAACTGAATGGCGCCTAATTTTGTTTGAGTCATTTATAGCTCTTGGGACTGGTGAACATGATATTTCATAACCTAAAGGTCAATAAGCAAAGAGTAAAATACCAAGACTAAGGTGCACAGAGAAGTTCACAAAGAGCTTGATTTTTTTTTTTAATGAGAAGTTTGTGGATATTTAAAAAAATATAGTTAACCCAAACAGCAACATTTCAGAAGCATATCTAACCTACAAAACAAGAAAAGAAATAGCAATAATCATCTATAATAATATGAGCACAAAACTTAATTTTCCCATTTAATAGCTAAAAAGTTATGGATCCAAAATGATACAAACTACAATTCTTATTTATCCAGCTGATCAGTCAATCAGCTGTATAGTTTGGTGGTGCAAATACATCATACACTACATTTATACATACAAATATGAAACCATCTGAGTTGCTTTCAAAGGATATTAAATTTAATTAATTAGGAATGTAAAAGCATGAGAGCTATGAGAAGCAGTAAAATTCTGTAGAAATGTTTAATTATGTCTATTAACTTTCCCCATAATGAGCTTAACTTTTTTTCTAATCATATGTCCTGAGTTTTGTGCATACATGTAAGAAGCATAGGAGAGAGCTAAAGGACAAGAAAATTGTCATATAAAATATATATATATAGTCACTGTATTTTTTCTATTAGTAGTGATTTCTATGCAACAGAAATATAATTTCTTGAAGCCTGTGTACGTCTTTAAACAGCAAGTATGATTTTGAATGAAAGATGCTAATTAGCTGATCTATTATTTTTATATTTCCAAGAAACTTTCCTTTTCAATAGCAAGGAAGGATTTTCTACACAGTAATAAAAGGTGATACAAATATATATAGTGTGAAGTGATAATGTGTTATCTTTTGTTTGAGAGGCAATGACAAATATTTCAGGCCTAATGCGTTTGAGCCATTGTGCAGTAAAAAAGAGAGCAACTCAGTTTTGTTCGTATCACTTTACTCAGCTAAACTTAAATTCCCTTTAGCAAACCAATAATTTAAATAATAACCAAATTATAGTACCTGATATTAAAATGAAATTTTGTTCATTATTTTTTATTTGTAAAAATAATTTTGAAAGCTGTAAGAAAAAATTTGTCTTCCAAAAAATAAGACATCATAAGTGAAATGCATGTGGAATTTTGGCAGTAATCTGCAGGTTTTGGTATTTTGCTTCACCTGTTTTCCACACTAGAAGGTTTAACAAGCTTAACAAAAACAATTTTATTTTACACTTCTATATCAAAAGATACAGTTTTCATGCCACAGTTTCCAGTTTGTGACATGCAATTTTATAAAACATAAAATAACTTTTAATTGGAGATTAAGCAGCAATCCATGTTTATAACAGGCTCTCTGTGTGACCTTCATTAAATTCCTTATGCCAGTTGGAGGAACGAATTTAACCACCTCATGAGCTTTAAACTGAAGTTTGGAGTTTATTTACTATTCATTATTCTTTGTTTTTATTGTGTGAACTGTTTCATTAATCCAAAAGAGGGATGCAGAAACTAATGTGACTTAGGTGATCAATCACTTAGAATGAATAGTAAAGAGCCATTTTTAACAACTCAAGGACATCTGTCAACAGTTAAAGTGTTTGACGTATCTTTGTTTCTTTTTGACTGAGCTTGCCTCAGGTGTTTTAGCTCTTTGCCTGAATATGTTTAGAGTCTAAATATCACATTTTTTCTGATCTGGCATCAGGATTTAGCATATCACTCTGTTTCTTGTCCTTTTATTTGATACTAGAATTACTTCCTTTTGAGAAATGTCAGCTAATAATATGGATTAATATTTGATTATGTATTAGGCTGGGAACTCGGTTCTCCTTTGTGAGTTCTTGCTTATGTTCCAGAAACGGCTTTGGCTTAAGGAATCAATGTCTCTATGCTTCAGGCAGAACCAGAAACCAGACTCTAGAACCTTCCTTTTTATTTTTTTTTGCATTACCTAATAATCTGTTGTTATCAATGTCTACTGGTTTAAAATGTCTGAGAAAAAACATTTCTAGAAAGACTTCTATTTGTCAGTAGAAACCATGCTTTTCTGATACTATTTCCAACTGTACCTTATTAATTTCATCAGAGATGTTTAAGTCTTTGGCATGATACTTTAAAAAAAGGCATAAATTAAAATAAAAATAAACCTCCATATAGCATAAATTGATGGGTTGGTTGTTTTTTTTTAAATGACTATTTTTAGAAAATTCAACTAATCTATTCAGCTTTTCAACAAAAGATTAAAAGCTATTTCTTGTACATGTTACTTTCAATAAATAGTCTGGCTTTAAGAATTCTTTACATAAAGAAAATTAAATACAATGAAATTTGAAGCTTTCAGACTTATCTGTGTGAAAATAACCTAATTCTGAGTTATTTCTTTGTAAACTTCTGACATTATTTTGCAGGATACATCAACATAATAGACTTTCAAAATAAAAAAAGTAAATAAATAAAGTATTTGATGTAAACTTGACTATTTCCTTGCTAGAAAGCTGTTTATAATAAAACTGCAGAAAATTATTTTTCTCCTATATCTTTTAACACCTTTTAAATTTATTTTAAATCCAAAAGTTGTTTTTCTCTTGTCCAGGGCAATGAGAAGGAAAACATTGTACAGGTAGATATATACCTCCTTCCATTCTTGATTCTATAAACCTTGTTTATTTAAGTAATCAGGCTAAGTCAAAATTTTATATTAATTTTTATTCCAAAATATATTTTTATGCTGTCTTATAATTTGCTTGGTTGATTTGTTTGTTTGTTTGTTTGTTTGTTTTTGTTTTGTTTTTGTTTTTTGTAGGGAGTTGGTTGGTTGGTTTTTTTGGAAAGCATGACTTGATGAGGCCTTTTATGAGAAAGAGGTTTGCTTTTGAGTACAGGACCTACTTCTGCTATGAATAATTTGGTCCAGTATATCTTTTCCATAGTAATTATACAAAGAACAGAAATTGTTCTGATTTTGCAAGACAAAATTATATTTTTCAAAACAGTCCTAGTTATCAAGGATTTTTCAGAGAACTAACTTGAGTCTCAGAATCAAGTGTTAGTGCTGTACACTAAAATGGCTGCTCTATTTGCATATTTCAGTAGTTGCTATTTCCAGCTTGTGAAGGTTAATTTTCTTCAAATCTAAATAAATAATAATAAAAAAATAGATATATAAAAAACAACAGTACCTTTTTCTGGTTCCCAGTCAGCTCTACAGTGAGTGCACTGATTATTCATCACAGTTCTGCAGCACAGTACTGTAATCATTGCCTGAAAAGCTGTAGTTATATACTTGTAGCACAAATAAGCGAGAAAACAGCTGATGCCTCAGCAACAGCAGACCATTCAACAAGAAGTCAGAATCAAGGAAGAAAAACAAACAAGTCTGGAATTCAGAGAAAGACATTCTTGTTTGTAGCTAAAGATTCTATGAAGCATTTCTTATGATATTGCCTCTCTCAACCACTTTTTTTTTAATGAAGATTTCATTTTAAAAACAAAATTAATCCTATGATATATAATATAACACTAGGAACAAAAGAGGAAAAAGAAAAAGGGAAAGAGAGCTACACTAAAATCATGGTGTAAATTTGTTATAAATTAAGTAAAGGTTTGCTTTTAGCTTGTGACTAAAATGTGGCTCCTCAGAGAGCGACCATGAGAGGTGTCCCCCTCAGGGAGACATCCTAGCATGCAGCCTGCAGCTGTGTAGGAAAGCTCAGAGGGCTCTCAGCTGTCCACTGGTTGTGGAATAAGACAATTAATTTATTTGCATATCAACTAATGATGATAGTTTCTTCCATATGTGGCTTGAGTCATGACCAGCATTATGGCTAGGTAGGTGCCTTGCTCCAGTTGTACCTTGGCTATTGTGTTGTTATCTGTCTCCTCCAAAATTTGCTTTGAGGATCCATTATGACCATCACTGCCACAAAGAGACACACAATACTTGCTCTTGAAAACAAATTCTTTTGAGGACTGAAGTCCTCAGGGAATTTCCTACCAATTTTCCAGCAGCCTGGAGCTTACTGCAGTATGTACAGCTCTGCAAACTCTCCTTCATGGAAGGGATGCTTAAACAGTGACTTGTAAGCTTACAAAATACTTACTTTTCATTCTTTGTGGCAGAAAAACACAGATGAAACATATTTTACATGCCTTCAATCTGTAAAATGTTTTATTATATCTGGAATTACAGTTTTGTGATGCTGGCAGTTTAATATACAAACATAAAATAGTTTTATTTTTTTAAAAAATTGTAAAATAAAGATGGAATTTCAGAAGAGGATCTTGTTTAAGGAGACTGACTGGAGAAGCACTTTAAAAATTTGTCTTGGAGTTTCTTGCCCTGTCAATGTAGTCAACCATAACCAATGTGTTATCTATCATCCTAGAGCTATGCATGTCAGAACTTCGAGGAGGAATATATGGCAGATTTGAGATAGTCATTCTTTATTCAGTATAATCACACAGTGAATGAAAACAGCTCCACTCCATCCCTGCAGATGTCCTATGTCTTTTACACTAGCTGCTACAGGAGCATTTTCACCTTGCAAATAAAGGCTTAATATGGGTGAATACATTGCATTAGTTCACCTACAGCTCTGAAAAAGTCATTCCTCTAATATTTCTTTTTCTCATACCTGGACTGAAAAACAGAGCATCATCTCCTTTTGAAGTTTAATAACATGATGTGTTTTCCTCTTATCTGCATGATCTGCATAATCTAAACTTAATGCTTCTGTGATATTACTCTCATTGTAGTTATGATCTGCACAATAGCATATAGGCGTGTATGTACATATATAGGTAAAACATGCTCTATAATATATTTATGTCTGTGTGTATATCAACATATACTCTATAATACATACCATATGTAAAATACTTACCTTGCTCATGATCTATTTTAAAAGAGAAGCCTGAGTCATTGTTTATAGCTGAGACAAAGAGAAGACTGGAAATTAATTTTTATATGATTAATTACTTGTCTTTCCATGAGTCTAAAATGGAATAAAAGCTGTGCTTTAGATAAAAAATTTTGCATATTTGGCACCTGCGAAAGGATGAACTAGACTGTATTGTCTAAAAAGGCAAAGCAGTATAGGGACATGCTCTTCATTTTTTTTCCATTAAAGTATATTTTATAACAAACTAAACCAAATAACTCTAACCCCTGCTGTGATTTTTCTAGCTATAGACTGGAAGAGGAAAATAAATGTTCCTCTTTCAAGCTCTTAATCATATCTCCTCTTTCTGCTAATAATGTAGGGGAACTTCAATAGTGAAGAAACTGAAAATGTATTTACTCAGGTGATTCACTACTGAAAGCTAATTTAGCATTTCATCAAATACAGATACATAGGTGGCGACCTTAGCTGGTTAAGCAATTTGCTTTCTTTTAAAACTTGAGCTACAGATAGGATTCTTTCCTTCTATTAAATTTCTGTATTTCTTGATCTGTGGTCTCAATCAATACTATGAAGTGTGAAAAGGTCATAACAAATATTCTGTGCATTTCCATATCTGAAAACACTCTGCTAATGCTCTCACTGACCCATTAGTAAGGTCAAGTTGTTCCCTTTTCATAACAACAAGTACCTCATTTCTAAGGAAATGTGTTCTTTCATTTTTAATGCAACTTGTCAGTTTTGGCAGGGAAAGATAATGACAGTCTAAAATAGCTTTCAAAAAAGTTCAAAGACTAAAAAAAGATATATGCATGCTACATAGCTTTTGAACTGTTCAAGAAATTGAAACAAAATAATTTATTTATGGTGCTGTATTGAATGCAAATAATATGCATCTGGAATCAAAAGGGTGAGACTCTCAAATGTTAGTTACAGGTAGCTTTATATGCTGGTGAAAGCAAACTATGCTTGGTCATTGCAAAGAAGTAATTGAGCTGACCATTTGAACACACTCTTGCTTTTTCCTATCTTTCCCTGTTCTAACTCAGGTTACTGACCCAAAAATCTAAATGTTATGGATCTGTGGAGTTATCAGTATCTTCACTTTGCACATGTAGTGGTGCAACCACAGCCAACAATTCAGCACCACACAAGTGCTCACTTAGTACCACCCACAGTGAGATGGAGGGGGAATGAGATGGGTAAAAGTGAGAAAACTTGTGGGTTGAGATACAATTTTTTTTTTTTACAGTTTTAAACTGTTTGTAAGCCAACAAAGGGAAAGGGACAAACCAGTCACTTTTCATAAGACTGAATGTCTCTACACCACCTTTAGAATTCTGCAAACTTTTTTTGCAGTGCAAAGCTTCATGGAATGACATCTGCTTTGAATATTGCCTTGTCCTGTTAAAATAACTGATGCAATTTTATATAGACATGTCTCATCTATAGCTATACATAATTTGAACTGCAAAATTTCACTCTGATTTTACTTGATTTAGTCATCCTTGACACCTTTGTTAAAAAACTTCACATCTACCAATGTAAAATGTTATTCTTACATTCAAATTTCTAATTGTCATAGAACAAAAAGAAATGTTAAAGCTTGAAATTCTGTTCTTTTTAAAATGTAGATGGCTATACACACACACTCATGAACAAATGAAAACATAAGAATTTTCAACTTTACAAGATAACAAAGATGGATTTCAGGGAATCGTTTGGGAATTCAGGCTATCCTACAAAAAATGATATTGAAAGAACCGTTATGTTTAGTAGAAGACATTTAAAGTGAAGTGTGGAATTGCTACTTTATCTCCATAAATTGAGTACGCCAAATTTAACCTATGAAAATTTAAATAAAATCACTACTATGATCATAAAAATAAAGAATGGAGGTAAAAATACTTTACCTTGATAAACATACATAGGATTTAATCTTTCTTTTACCTACACTGTTACATATTCAAGTTTTAAATTAAAAATAAAATATTTTAAAATATATTTGTTTACGAAGGAATAAGTATCAGGTACAGAATCTACATTTGGATGTTAAGCAAAAAAAGTGAAGGGTACTAATTTCTCTCTTTGCATCACAGTGGTTGGGTTGATCAGAATTCTATGTTTAGGATAGAGGTGAACCTTCTTTTTGAACATGAATTTGTTTTTTCGTCTGGGCTTTGAAGTCCATCATAGCATACAGGCCTTGGATTTATTTTGGAAAAAGCGAAAAAGTTGGGGAAGAAATGAAAGGAAAAAAGCTATATTTTTTCAAATATTACTTTTAAAGGGTAATATTAAATATTAAAGATATTTTGTAAGTTCTGATAAAATAAGGTGATTTTACTCAGATTTCTGAGCTGTCAGAATAATAAAATCACAGAATTTTGGAATAGAATAGTACAAATAATTGGGTCTGGAATAGATATCCTGAGATATTTCCTCTCATTCTGTCACTGGGAAAACAGACTGCCTCCACCTTGCTACAGCTTCCTTTCAGATAGTGGTAAGGTGTGATTGGATCTCCTCCTCAGCATCCTTTTGTCCCTGTTAAAAAAAAAACCTGGTGAAGGGTCTGGTCTACATGTTTCATGAGGAGCAGTGGAGGGAGGTTGCTTTATTTATCTTCTTTGAACATGACTAGTACAA
Source organism: Anthoscopus minutus (assembly GCA_013399455.1). Taxonomy (NCBI): domain Eukaryota; kingdom Metazoa; phylum Chordata; class Aves; order Passeriformes; family Paridae; genus Anthoscopus; species Anthoscopus minutus. The sequence continues at coordinate 15,832 of VWYI01016803.1, read as the reverse complement.
AATCACTTATTATTTGATAAAATGCAGACTGATTGCAGTATTGCAAATGTCAAAACATAATCTGCTCTGTAGAGGAACCCTTAACCTCAGGCCTAGAAGGAAAAATAGTGTATACAGAGTGAAAAACAGAGAGAGAAAAACACTTTTGTCAGAGGAATTGGAACATTTTTGGTGCCATTTCAAAGAATACACTGCAGAATACACTTTGACATATCTTTACTGTTTTCTGATTGGAAAATCAAGGGAACATTATTGAAAATTATGCAGTCCTGATTAATTATTGATTTGGGCAAGTGTAGCGGAGGCCTACTGGATATATGGGTGAATTGCAAGTGTCTTAGAATGGTACGTAATTGGTAATGTCAATAACATCAGATGCTGCAAGAACACTGTATTTGGCTGAAGAAAACTATTCTCTTTTCACTGCAGAAACTAATTAGTTGTGGAATAACAGCTCCAGATAACTCTGAAATTCCCATCTAAAAGTATTTGGCACTTAGCAACAAATACTCTGGCTTTTATTTGAGAAATTACTTACACTGGGTCAAATTCCATAGTTTTCCCTGGTTAATGTTCTGTAACTTGCTTTGCCTCTCTAGATACGAATACTGCTATCTGAATCTGTGAACTGGCAATGTGTTGTGAAGGAAACAGAAAAATCATCCCCTATTTGATTATTTGTACTTATTTTAAAAAGAGTATTTATTGAGAAAGGAATAAAACTCAAAAATTTTTTCAAGTCTTTATATGTTGTTACAATAAAGATGCCTTTTCTCATCTCAAAGAATTCAGAACATAAACAAGTACTTTTGGAATTCTACTTATTATATTGGTAATTTTTTAAACTATTTTCTTAAATCACTTTTTGTATTCATCTTCACCTTTACCTGAACCACTAGAATAAATGCAATCTCCTTCAAGCAGGAAAATAAAATAATAAAAAAGCTAAATCTACTTTCTTAATGGTTACTGCATTGTAGTGTAGATGGGCCTAAATCAAGCTACACTTCAGGGTTTCTGAAGTGACAACATATTACTGGAAGCAACTTTTTCTGTCTCAGCTTGAAACAAGTTATACTCTGTACCTCAAAGAGAAAATGTTTTTTACAAGACCTCCAGCCCCAGAGAGGCTAAAATCTCTATAGCAATTTAGAAAATAGACACACAGAGACAGTATGAATAAAAAGAATTGGTGGCCACCCAGTCCACTTTGGCCAATCTCCAGAGCCCATGATAAGTGATATTTGGCATTTCAGCAATGTTCATGAGATGTCTGAAATCCAACCTAATGCAGCAGCAAGATGCAAACCCTTCTGCTCTATAACCTAGACTACTTAAAGCCCAGAAACAGCTGTACAGTGTCCAGTGGATTGTTTTAAGGTATGATTTGTATTGGTGATGAAAATAACATTTAAAGCAGTCAGACACAGTGAGACAAAATGAGCTCTTGGGGAGTCCAGTTCACAAGCCTTGCCTTTCAGATGAGGGACCTAGATGTCAGGCAACAGTGTGAGGCTTGTACAGGGTAAAGACTTTGTTCTTCCACTTAAGTCTGGATGAAAAGATACATGTAAGAAGGTATTGATATAAATTCTCCCAAGTTCATATCTCAATACTGACCTTTGAAGTACACGTGAATTTGCATTTAAGCATGAAAACTGCCTCTAAGATACGTGATAAGACAGGATTATTTAAAACGTGGAAGTTTTATGCTGAGAATAGCTACCAAACTTGTTTAAGACAAGAACACAAGGGAAATAGAATTACTGTCTTTACCTGACATTTTGAACTCTGCAATTATAAAGTTAGGGTGAGTGAAGTAATTGAAGAAATGGAAGAAACCATGCTATGGATATAGAGCCTTGTACATATACAAGATCAATGTAAATTACATAAGGATTTTATTATACTACAGTAATGAAGTAGAGAGGTGAGACTGAAAGTTAGGGCAGGATTCAACAGCCCACATGTTGATGTTTTGTGTCATTTGAGGTCTCTTGGGTTACCAAGGATATTCATATAAGTTGGCCAATTCAACACTGATTTTCTTACAGACTCATGACTTTCTATCTAATCCTAGTTTGGCCGGATGAAATATTGGAGATCACCAAAATCAAAGCAAAAACCTCTCTATTAGCAGCTGAGTCCTACCCTTGGCAAGCACTCTGGTGAGTTTTTACAAGGGAAAGAACTTGAAACACAGTAAGATACAGAAACTCTTCTTTAAAATGCTTCCTATTCTAACATCCTAAAGTATTTGAAATAGACCCATGTGCAACCTTCAGTTGCATAGACCAAACCTTCAGATTATACATAGACCAAATTTAAGATTCTGTAGATGAGCTGCTTGTCCAAGCACCCATCAGGATCAGCAGTATGATGACAGACTGCATGAAACCTAGGCAGCTGAGCCTTCCCCAAAATGAGTGATGTGGAGTGGGATTCCGTTCTCTGCATGAAGGCATCTACTAATTTCTGGGCACCGCGCCGTACCTTTCCCAGCTTCCTCCTTGCTGCTGAAGGAGGTAGATCTTTTACATTTCCTGGGTGTTAGGTCTACACAGCAGAGTTATGGTAGCACCAGGGTAGGACAGGGGTGGTGCTTGTGGCAGGGCTGGCTACTGGGAGAAGCTGCCAGCCGCTGTGTCCAGGACAGCCAATGCCAGCCAGCTCCGATGCAGACCCACTCCCGGCTGAGCCCGTCAGCAGCAGTGCTACTGCCTCTGGGATTCAAGAAGGGGAAAAAATCCCTGCACAGCTTCAGCCAGAGCACAGGAGTGAGAATACAAGAAAGAAGCACTGCTGATTTTGTTAGATTGTAGTGCGGCTGTAATCCCCACATATTGCAATCACGTCACAGCTCATAGAAGTTAATTGAAACAGATATGCCTTTCATAAAAAGACACTTTATGCCTCCCTTTGACATTCTACTGTGAATCAGACATGGACATATTTACCATTTGATAAAACAAAGGAACATACTAGTGCTCAGGCTGGAGCTGGGAAAATTTGTGGAAAATTGCATATTTACATCCTGGTTATGCTGCAGACTTATAGTAGTGTCTTGGACAAAACAGGTGCTAGATCCAAATGGGAAATCAAAAACAGACTCAAATGTAAATTTGAATAAAATGCTTGGATTCTGCCCAGTCTTAGAAATGCCTTGTTGTTTGCTATTATGGTGCTAAATAAAAGGGAAGCACTGGAAATACAAATATTTTGGAACCCAAAAAAACACGTTACTACATCTGTCCTAGATACAGCTAAGCAGAGTTAATTTCTTCTCACTAGTTGTTACTAGTGTTTTGGATTCAAAATGGGAATGGCACTGATGTTTTAGTTTTTGCTAAGTTATATTTATCCTAAGTCAAGGACTTTCTTTGCCCCTCCTCCACTCACGCTCTGCCAGTGAGGAGCTACACAAAAGAAACTGGAGGGAGCATGGCTGGGACAAGTGACCTGAACTGCCCAAAGGGATGTTTCACACCACAGAAGATCATGCTCTGTATGTAAGCTGGGAGGGGAGTTACCAAGAAACATGGCCAATCTGTGTTTGGATAGAGGGGACTGGCATCAGTCAGCAGGTGGTGGACAGTGCATTAGTTATCTGTTTCCTTTTTATTATCTGGGTTTCTTTTTTTTTCTTTATATTATCATTACTGTTATTATTTACTATTATGATTGTATTTGAGTTTATTTTCAGTTATTAAACTGTTCTTAACATACAAGCTTTATTTCAATCCTCTTTGCCATCCAAACAGGGTGAGAGGAGAGAGGCAGGGATTGCGTGAGTGGCTGTGTGGTGCTTAATTTCCAGCTGGGCTCAAATCACGACAACATCTGATGCCTATTTGCAAAGCATATTACTGAAATAATATTGCAAGTGTTAGAAAGCTAATCTGTGGCTTCTGTGTTGAAAGCATTTATATTTATATTTACAAAACATGATTTCCTGGGACAGTCATATTCTAGGATAATTAAGACATTAACTTAAGACACCCAGCTAATTATAACTGTTGAATTTGGTAAGATTTTGTTCACAGGACTTAATTATGTTTTCACATATTTGATGTTGACAAGTTTATTAACTACCTCTGTTTCTTCAGCAAGCAGGATGGGAGAACTTGAAATGCATCATGAGTTGACTAATTTTCTGAAGTAACTTTACGTTGTGTCTTTGTTTTCTGATTATTTTTAGTCTTTAAATAAAAGTTTTACTTAAAACTTTTAAAATACATTCACTACAATTTGGTTTCTACTGATCTACTTCCTAGTTTTTGCCTTAAGCCATCTGTCCTCAAAAAATATATATCTTTCTAAAACAATGGAATAGTAAGTTAGATCATAAAGGATTAATACATAGTTTCTCCTGATAATTTTTATAATGCACAATACCTTCTTCTCTGATACTGTTGACTTGTCCTAATCTGGCAACCTTCTGGGTCTTCCTTGACTCCAAACTTTTTTTTAAATTGCTTTTCAACTTCAAATTTTTAAGTTTGTGCTGGTTCTTTTTCTGTATTCCAACAACTAAGACATGAAGGTTCTTGAGAATCTTCTAGCTTTTTTAGTAACATACTAGAACTAGAATTCTGCCTCTCACTAATGTAGGATGATTAAGGTTATTGACGTTCAGTCCTTGGATTCTTTAACAATAAGTTGATAAATAGTAGTTCTTTGCACTGTTGAGTTGTTTGTATGATTGTTATTGTTTATTGTATGTTGTGGTAACATTTGAATTTTTTCTTTGAGAAAAAAAATCGCTTTTTGCTTTCAATTTACATTTTTCAAATTACCCTTTAAAGTAAAAGCTAGAAACTCCTACTTAGGATTTCATACATGCTGAGAATTTTTTTAAAAAATAGCATCATGTCTTTATTAGTGATATATTTAGGACAAAAATTAATTCAAGCAATTTTTGCATAATATTTTATGCATATCTTTTTATTTCATCTTATTTTTTTGCTTAGTATGTTGACTAATTATTATTACTAAATTTTTGGAAACATTTGAGAGTTCTATAAAAACCATGATTGAATCTGCAGAAAGTTATTTTAAAGTACTGAATTGAATCACATTTCAGTTCATCACTGACTTGTACATGTGGGACATGAAATTTTGGCTGCCTAAAGGGGTAATGAGTAGGAGGGAGTGGGAGTGCTCTGAGCTTCCCATATCCTTGCAATTAATAGGTCATAGAGATATCTTTTTGCACAGTTTTGCAAGAAGTAATTATAATCTATAAATAAACAAAAAGTAAGTTTATTATGCACTTAGAACTTGCTCTAATCCAGCACAGTCATTGGAACAGTTAAATGTAAAATAGGAAATTAAAATATTTAAGAATATTAACATCAATAGAACAAGACAGAAAATATGTTGCAATTAGATACAGAAATAAAAGATTTGAGTCTAATTTTAGCAAATTATGATGATACAAGGAATTAATCTAAATTCTGAAAGAGGAATCCAGGAAGTTATTTTGCGAAAGTAATTTTAATGCATTATTATTATTACACAAAAATACTGTGTTGATCTTTATTTATCTGCGTTTTTCTCCGGTTTTGTTTGCAAAAATATGTTGATTCTTCTTGCTGCTCTGGGGATATTGAATCAACTTGGGGGCTGAAATTGGACTTTGAGATAATGTCTCAAATTGTTTACAAATGCATTTTCTTATCATTAACAAAAGCAGCATCTCTCTATGACAAATAAAATACCAGTTTAGCCTTGCAGATGGAATATTCGATGAGGTTGTAAATCTGCAGTTTGGACTGATTATATGTGGAAAGGAATTTTAATCTCTTTAACAATTAACTGCCTGAACAATGTTCATATATCAGCTATGGCAGAAGGCATCTTGTTAATAAGTGAATATCCTTTCCCCACTTCCATTTGACCTTGTAGAGCACTTTCCAGTGAAATAAGTTGCTTGAAGCCTTATCTTTTGAGACATTTGAAACAGAAACAGACATAGCTGAGAAAACAGAAGAGAGGAAAATAGCTTACTGAATACCAGATTTGAGGTTATGAGTAGCGCCGAGTAAGACAAATAAATCTGTGACCACATGAGCAGTATATTATCTGCGACTGAAATTATCATTATATCCGTTATGATGCCAAGATGGTTTGCAATTATACTAGTAGAATCATTGCTCTTTTTTCCCCCTGCCCTTTATTGTCTGATTTTTTGTCCATACTCATTTATTCTCATGCATTCTCTTTTAGTTTGGAGTTCTCTCACTATGATTTTATAAGACAATAATAATAGGTGCAAATTTTGTTAATAAGGCCATTTTGTGTTTCACAGTTTGCTGTTTTATTAGTTTGTTTTAAAGTATTTTGTACAAAGTCCTTGATAAAGTCTGGTCTCACCCTGCCTTCACAGGATGACAAGAAGTCTAGTGGACACTTAGTCCGCTTAATAGATCATCTTACTGTGCCCATGGCAACTTGAAAGCAGCCTCCAAGAAATGTTGGTGGCTAAAAGCCAAACTGCAGCAATAATTGCAGCAGCAGCAATTGCAGGAGCAACAGGCACTGAGAAAATATCTACAGCTTGCTTTTCTCACAGGATACCTAGTCTAAGGAAGACCAATCAATTTTAAAATAGAAAGCAGGAGAATAAAAAGTCTCTGTGAGGTGTCTAAAAGAAATAACAATCGGAATTATGTCCAAGACGGCATAATTGACAGGCAGTATTCTGTATCTTTTGTATTATTTTTAAGGAAAGCCTAGCCTTGTTTTCTCCATATAACCACTCTCGTCTTCATGGAGCTTCTTAATGAAAGGTGACTGGAATTCGATAAATGGAACATTAAGTGCCATGCTTTCAGAACAAATATTGTGTAGTAATCCAAATGAGTCTATTAATCTGTTTGAAATGAAGAAAACAATGTCAAAAGCTATAAATTACTTTACCTACATAAAGCTATAATTTACTAAATGTCTCCCAAATTCTACCCTGTCACTCTAGTTTGAAAACTCTGTATTGCTGGTTTCTACAAAAGATCATTATGCTAATTAAACTTCAAGTACTTTGCTTTACCTAAAAATATCACAGGTAGCTTTTGAAGTGATATTTTATTTCTCTGTTTCTGGCTGTTTGCCTCTTCCAGAGAAGAAAACTTGTTAGAGTTTCAAGAGTGAATAAATCTCAATCAAAGAAATAAAACCACAGGTATGCAAACACAATGAAAACCCACAAATTATTGCTGTGTTGTATATTCAAGCAAATGTAATTAAGGAAAGAATGTTGTAATCTCTATGACAGTTATGCCTTTCACTATAGACAAGTATAATTAATTTACGTTAATTCAAAAATGTTTTTAGAAGGAGAGGAAATGACAAATCACTGACATAATTAGATTTTAAAACTGGATAATTTAAACTATGCCCATAAATATGTTCTTTAGAAGACAATATCAGCTCCAAGTGTTAAATAATGAAACTTAGGACAGTTCAGGTATGAGCTTTATTAACTAGGACCACACTGGATGAACATGGTTCTCTGACAAGTGATTGCAGAAGCATAATGTATATATTGCTTCAGGGAAAATACAAGAACAACAACAAAACACAAACAAACAAACAAAACCCCAAACCAACCAACCAACCAAAAAAAACCCCAAAAAACACACAAGAAGGAAAAACTAGGTATTTGTGACTGACATGGATGAACTCCTTATGTAGCTTCATAAGTGCCAAACTACTAAGAAGGGATGCAAAAGTAAATAATGAGCCATATAGGGATGACTCTTAGTGGAGCCTGTAGAAGAGACACAACCAGTATCATGCTACCTCAGAACTGGATAGTAGGAAATCATCACAGGCTGTTAGACTGTACTTGAAAGGAATGCTCTTCTACTTAGGATCAATTTCTTAGTTGAAGAAACTAGAGCTCTCAATTGTCAAGTACTAATAATTTTGCTGCACTTCACAAGCAACAAACTAGAAATGGATCTAAACATATGTCCCAAAACTTTCAAGGCTTGAAACACTGAGAGTAATAATGAAAACAAAAGTGAAACCCTAAAGCAAAATTTAAAAATTACAAAACATTTGTACAGTGATTAGCTTCCAAGTAGCACTATAAAGGTAATAAAATAATGTTAACATCCATTAAACCATTACACAACTTGAAAATGATACTTTTTTTCTTATCGGATTAGCACTGGGCAGAAGTGGTTTCTTTTCTTGTCAAAATGCTCTATACAAAGTTGAGATATGTAAAGGGCTGCTGGCAATTCCCTTTGATACTCCTTTATTTTGAGAATAGTTATGCCCAGGATGGTATGATGCTGCTATTAATGTCAGCTCTCTGCTGGAAGAATAGTGAGCTTACAACAAAGATTTTCAAATGCACAGATGAAGGAAAAAGCAATAAAGGGGAAACCAAATGCAATAAGTACAAGAAAGGAAAGCAGCTTTGATAAAGCATGCAGTCTAAGCTAACTAAAAGCGCTAGAAGGTGACCCTACTTTTTTCCCCCCATTTATTTCCTTTTTTACAGCTCTGTATCATCAATTCAAGTCATTTTGAGTAGTGTTCTTTCAAGATCCTAAACAGAAAACAAATTTCTTTCATTCTTTGCACAGCAGCCAAAACAACAATAAAAAATAAAAGTAAAATAATAAATTTTATTTTGCAAATCTATTGCAAAATAAGTTTTCTATTTAGATAACTAAATAGAGAATTTAAGGTACAATAATGGGTTGCAAAGACATTATAACAAATTTAGGAGATTAATGAAAAGTGAAATAAATTGCAGATGTCGTCATTAGGGGAAATGAGCATTAGTTTCATGCTAATGCTGTTGTTAACTTACATTATAAATTCTCAAACACATTCTTAAAAGACTGCTGGTACCATCAACTGTTTAATAGACTACAGACTTTCTGGATATATTATTATTATTTTTAATTAGTTTTCAAAAGTATCCATTGTGTTGAACTGGAAAACATAAATCCTTTTCAAAATAAAAGCTTTTGTCTCAGACAATGCAGAACTGTTTGAGTGTTGGAGCCTTTCACTGAAACAAACATTTGAGTACAGCTTCTACTAGAAATAATTTTTATGGAGTATTCTGATGCAAGGAAGACAGCAGGAACCAGTAGCTACAAGAAAGCTAAAGGGGAATGAGAAAGGTTATCTCTTTGTCTTGCAGCCTGTATTCAGATCTAGAGTAATGCAATATTCCCCTCCTTGATCAACTTGTAGAGATGTTAATGTTTCTCTCTAAATAGCATTACAGTGCTTGAGTAGAGACGAGCAAGAGAAGGCATGAACAGAAGTCATTCTGTGTTTGGAGTATTGTGCTGAACCCATACTGGTCAAATGGTTGAACAGCCTTACTATCCTCCACAGCAAGGGGAGTTTTGCTTTCTAGTTGGATGTGATATGAAACCTCCCTAGTAACCATATCAGGGTTGTGAAATAAAAACGGCATCTAGGATTGTGGATGCAAGTAAAACATCACGTAGGGATATGAGAAAAACTAGAAGTGTAATCCATTAACCCAAAACTTAATTGAAACTGATGTGGACTTAGGTACAGACATATATTTATGTTATTGTTCTATTCTGGCCAGCTACCTGTGAAAGACATTGTTGTCTCAATTCAATGAACCTAGACTGTTTAAAATTTTCTCAGTTCATGGGAGAATGTCATGGTTTAGGAATGGTACTCCCCAGTTCAGTGCCCTCACCAAAATTTTCCTGACCAGATGCAGATCACTTGCGCTCCCTCTTGCCATATCCTTTCTCATTTGGATGTTGGAGTTGAGAATTGGAGGCATGAAAAGTGAAATCACAGGTTGAAATAAGAACAATTTTAATGGAAACAGCAGCAAGATAAGAAAACAAACAGTAAAAGCAACAATACTAGTAAAAAAAGTGTGAAAAGAGGGGGTGTTAGATACTCACCAAGCTCAGGACAATGAAACAATGGTGGATGGACCCTATTCCTGCCATCCTTCCCTCCCATCTGGAAAGGGAAACCCTTCTCCCAGGAAGCAAGAGAGTCCCCTGCCCCAGGCAATAACATAAGATGGTATGGAATAATATTAGGGTCTTGGCCATGCCTACAAAGTCCAGGCTGTTCCCCCTCATGGCTACAGTGAAAAATTAACTCTGTCCTTGGCCAAAACCAGTACAAAGAAATAAAAATTAATTTGCATTGTAAATCAGATTGAGAATTAAGCAAACAAAGAAAAAACCCACACCCACCCATATCTTTTAATAATTTATGGGTCATCATATGAAGTTTCAGAGGAACTAGAAAGTAGAGAATATTTTTGGGCTAGAATGTCAAATTTTTAAGATGTGTTCAAACTCCAGACTCCAAATATTTAGCTGTAAGTGTCTGAATATAAATGTTTAAGCTTCTGTCACGGATGTAGGGCTTAGATGAATTGCCAAAATTCCCTAAATTGCCTTAGTCTTAAATGCGATTTGACATAGAATACTATCTTGCCTGAGTTCCAGTTGCCAGACTGTGAGAGCAGAGATCAGCTACACGTCTAGCCTAATCAAAATGTCTCAAATACCCTAAGGAGTTTCCAATGACATTTGATACTTATGTTTCCTTCTGAGAAATTACCCTCTAATTAACAGTGTTGGGATCAGATCTCCCAGTTTAAGGTAAATACCACATGACTTGCCAGCTTTAGCAAACTGGATCCCATGACTAAATTTAGAAGCTTGCAGTCTCAAGCTCCGTCCAAACCCTAACATTTAAATACATTAGTTAATGCAGATGGATCCTGTTTTAAATATTCCATAATTAGTGGAAAGGGAATGGCACAATGTTGTTTTTTTTTCTGTTCTAGGCATTTGTAATGAAACTGGTTGTACTATTCGTTACAAAGCCATAGGAAAAAAAAGACATATATCAAATTAGTAACAGCAAATCAGACTTTTTATTATACATGAATATCCCTTACCAAACTTTCTCTAAATCTAAAGTTCAAGAGAATACACTATCTATTCCAGAACTGCTTACATCAAGGGTTCAGCTTGCAAGTAAGAAAATCAGAGACTGCTCACATACTTTGGATTCTCTGCTCTGAGCTTATAGCTTAAGGAGAAGAAAACTATACCAGGCAGTTTTATAGAAGTGCAGTGAGTCTTTACTTCAGGGACAGCTATTATTTTTGCTCATGCTTGTTGCCCAGGCAACAGCTTATGCAGTGATCACTCTTCACCAACATAAAGCATTAGCCTAAAACTGTAGAGATTTAGATTTAGATAGAATAGAGCAGAAGAGAACTATTTCAGTTGAAAGGGACATAAAGGATTATCTAGCCCTGTGTATCCAGTTCAGGGCTGACCAAGCTAAGGCATGTTATTAAGAGTAGTGTTCAAATGCTTCTTAAGTAGGCTTGGGATATCAACCTACTCTCTAGGAAGCCTATTCCAGTGTTAGACCGTGTCTTGGTAAAGAAACTATTCCTAATACCCAGTTTGAAACTTCCCAGGTGCAGCTTTAAGCCATTCAACATATCTCATCACTAGGTACCAGGGTGAAGAGATCAGCGCCTCCCTCTCCACTGCAGCTTCCTCTTCAGGTATCTATAGAGAGCAATGAGGGTAACCCTCAGCCTCCTTTTTTCCAAATTAGACAAGCCCAAAGCCCTCAGCTGTTCCTCACAGGACATTTATTCCAGCCCTTTCACCAGCTTTCTTGCCCTTCTCTGAATGCATTAAAACACCTTCACATCCTAATTAAATTCTGGGATCCAAAAGTACACACAAGGTGAGGCTGTACCAGCACTGAATACGGCAGGATAATAGCTCTTTTGTCTGTATGATGGTGAAACATTTGATGCACTCCAGGATGTGATTTTCAATCTGGGTGCTAGGAAACACTGGCTCCTAATGAACCTGTTCCTTACCAGTATCCCCAGGTTCCTTTCTAGAGGGTTGCTTTACAGCCACCACTCTCTCAGTTTATACTTGTGCTCTACCAGCTCACACCTCAGCCAGTTCTTCACCCAGTGCACTGTGAACCCACCTATCCAACAGCTGATTGGTGTGTCCAGAAGGATGCTGTGAGAGATAATATCAGAACCCTATAAAATCCATAAAGACTACACAGACACTGCCTTCCCTTCATCGCATTAGGTGGGTGACAGGGATCTCAAACTAGCTGTACAGGAGTTTTCCTTTGTGAACCCATTTAGATCGTGACTAATGATGGCATTATTCTTTAATTGAAATGTTTTTCAATTGTAGCCTGTGTAACCTTATCCATAATTTTTCCAGCAACTAGGCTAGACTAACAGATCTGTAGTTATTCCACAGACTCAGTATATAAAGCTGGGGAAAGGAGGAGGAAGGGAGGTTGTTTGGAGTGGTGCTGGATGTTTGTCTTCCATGTAGTGGTAACACCTAGCAGACTCCTGCTCTCCTGGAGATGGCTGAACACCTGCCTGTCCAAGGGAAGTAGTGAATTAATTCCTTCTTTTACTTTGGTTTTGTGCATGGCTTTTCCTTTATCTATTAAACAGCCTTTATTTCAACCCACAGGTTTTGTCACTTTTCTCTCTCCCACATCCCAGCAGAGACCAGGGGGTGGGGTGAGAAGGGCATGGTCGAGCTGCTATGTGGTGCTTAGTTGCCATCTGGGATTAAAACACAACACCTTTTCTAGGAATTGCTTGCCTAGTCTTTCTACAAGACAGACTAATTTGGAGATACTGCAGTAATCTAAGTCTGCCAATGCATAGTGCTTAGCATTTATTTTGAAAGTATGCATGTAAAAGCCAGGGCCAAAAGATCAGAAAAGAAAATGCAAACACAAAATCAATTTCTGCTCTGCAGTCCATTTGATGATGAAATTAGAAAATTTGGTGCAGAGAGCTCTTTTGGCAAACTGACCTCCAATTCCTTTGATGATATCCATCACATAAAGTTATTTTGTGAGCTTATATTTTCAACAGTAGGTTTTCCAAAGACGTTCCCAGAGGAAAAGGGTTTTTTATATTATCAATGATAATATTTTTAAGGAACCAAGATTCTTCATGGATCCCAGATGTTTCTGGCTCACTTGGTACAGTGATGTAAGGGAAGTAAAATCTAAGATAAAGGTATGTTTTAAGAGACAGCATTCTGAAAGATCTGCCAAAAACCTCTCTGTGAGAGACAGTTCAGAACTGCAGCAACACTATTGAGCAAACTGAAACAAAGGATATAGACTTAATGTTTGATACCTGAGCCAATAAATTCAGACAAGTTTTAACACATACTAGAATGACAAGGAAAATTTCAAAGACATAGATAGTTTCTGTTATCCAGTACTCTCTTTCTGGAATTCCATGATGTGTAAAATAAAATTCATCATTATAAAGTGGAACACAGATCATTTAGACTTCCAGCACACAAAGAAATACATGCCTGCTGGGCAATTTTGTGCAGCATGGTTGTCTAGAAAAATGACCATCAGTGAAATTACACTGAAGCAGTTACTACCAAATATCTTCTGTCTTTTGTTTTATTGATAAGAAAAAATCTGGTCATGGAAATAATTTTAGTTTATTTGTTTACAAAATCCTAAAGTGCTTTTCTGTGATAGTTTTAACTAATGCCCATATTTTAGCTGATTGTGTTTTCTCTGTTTAGACACAGGTATTAAGTACTTGCTAGAAGGGTAGTCCTGTCTGATAAGGAAATTATGAGACAGCTTTTTGGTTTCTCAAGGTTATTTTCTGCAGTGTCAATGCCTATGTAGGTGGGAGCTGAGCTGTAAAAGGAGCTCTCTCTCTCTTAATGTAGTAGAACAGTAGGAAACCTCAGAAGGATAGAAGAAAAAGAAGGGAAGGGAAAGCTTTTTTTTATGCTCTTCCTAGTGTCACAGAAATGAAAATACCCAAATATATAAAATCAGAATTGGTATTGAAGGTAGTATGATTCCTCATTCCAGTAATGGGTTGTTTATTCTTTCAATGCTTTCTGTAGCAGTGCAAAAAAAATCATACTTGTCTGAAATAAAACTGAAGAGAAAGATCTGATATATAGGGGATTAATGAACTCAGAACACAGGAATCAAAGTACCGAGAAATAATGTGTGTGAAAGAGAGAGTCAGTGGGAGATCGGAGGAGAGACAGGAGGTCTGTGATTCTTCTGAGAAGCAGAGACACTAACTGGTTTGGGTTTTTTAAGGTTAAACAGTAGTAATGAAGGTTTGTCCATGAAGGGACTCCAATATTTGTTTTCTTTCCATGATGGCTTTGAAAACTTGACTTTGTCCCCTCAGGAGATGTGCACAGCTGACTGAGTTTTTATGTGACCTATGAAAATCACACATATATTTGATGGAGAAAATAAAGAGAAAACAAACTATTCTATCTGAGGGTGGCAATGAAAGCCTAAGTACATGTGAGAAATTGTATCAGTCTAATGAAAGACCATGGTAACAGCTTTGCCGTTGGGATGCACATACTGGACAAGAAGAGATACACAACTGCACATAAAGGTTTGTGTTTATGTGGTGGGGTGACCCTGGCTGGATTCTAGGTGCCCACCAAAGCTGTTATCACTTGTCATCCTCATCTGGACAGAGGAGAGGAAATAGAACAAAATGTTTGTGGGTTGAGATAAAGACAGGAAGAAAACACTCACTGATTATTATCAAGGTCAAACCAGCCTCAACCTGGGAAATTAGTTTAATTTATTATCAAAGTAGGATAATGAGAAATAAAAATCATAAAAACACCTTCCCTCTACTGCTTCATTCTTCACAGGCTAAACATCACTCCCAATTTTCACTATGTCCTGCCATGTAGTGGTGCAGGGGGACTTGATTGGGTGCTGCAGTCAGTTCATCATGTATCTTTACTGTTTCTTCCTCTTCAGGGGAAGGACTCCTCCCACTTCTGCACTACTCCAGCATGGCATCTATCCAGTGCTGGAAGACAGTCCTCCATTAATTTCTCCAGTGTGAGTCCTTCCACTGGGCTGCAATTCTGCATGAACTGCTCCAGGTCCCTTTCCATGGGTGCAGTACTTCAGGAACAGACTGCTCCATCATGGATCTCCTACAAGGTCACAAGTCCTATCACCAGCAAACCTCCTCCAGCACAAGCCCTCCACACGATCAGAGCTACCTTTGGTCATGGATTTGCTCTAGAGTGGGGTCCTCCACAAGCTGAAGCTGGATCTCTGATCCACTATGGACCTCCATGGACTGCAGGGGGACTTCAGGGACTGCTTTACTGTGGTCTTCACTACTGGCTTCAAGGGAATCTTTGATGTCTGGAACATCTCCTCTCCCTCCTGTTTCACTGATCTTGGAATCTTCAGATCTGTTCCTTTCATATATTCTCACTCTTATCTCTGGTTGCTATTGCTATTGTACCCTGCCTTCTTAAACCTCAGAGGTTTTTTATCTCAGAGGCCCTACTACTGTCCCTGATGGGCTTGTGCTTGGCCAGCAGTGTATCCATCTTAGCCAGCTGGCATTGGCTATGACATAGGGGATACTTCTGGCAGCTTCTCATAAAAGCCACCCCTGTAGCACACACAGACATCACCACACCACACCCACCCTGCCCCCAAAAGCATCTTGCACAAAGACAATACAGCTTATACTTATTTGTCTATAAATTCCACATATTTTTTTTTAAGTACATTGTACCACTACTGAAATTTAGGTTAGATATATTAGAATAACTGGGTTTTTAGCTGCTGCAAAAATGTTTTTATACGCTGAAAATACCAGCTTTTCCTGAGTACTAAACATTATCTATTAGGAATTTTTCCCTAAGTTTTGTTGTATAAGAACATTTCTGAAATTTCACAGTCTCTTGTAATTACTTTTACCCATAGGAAATTT